>JAJOOF010003099.1:0-34975 GCA_029582545.1 Solanum lignicaule
ACGAAAACCAAAACTGAAAGTAAGTAGATTCAACTATGACTAACAAGAAAAAAATTCAACATAACTAAAGAATCTTAACCAACACCACTCCCCGACAGCGGCGCCATTTTCATTTCACGTATCAGGACACTTCATCCAATTATAAGTGTCAATGATCGCTAGTCAGTATAATAACCCAACTAAATGAGTTCGAGTCGAATCCCACGGGGAGTGGTTCGTGTTTAAGATTCAAGAGTAAAGTACGAATGTGTTCAAGTCAATCATAGGAATAGACATTATTGAAGAAAAACATAATTCAAATTAAGGGTTGATGAGTCCACAATTTGGACTCATTTAGGGCTATATTTTAATAGAATTAGTGTCCTCAAATGCATATTTTGTCTCAATAACTGATGTAAACCCTTAAGTTTCAGGTATTTGGATTGAGAGACAAAGCTTGGACGCTATCAAGTAAAAAGGAACAAAGTGGCTGAAAGAACGGAGAAAAGACTTCCTGAAGATCGCCTAAACTATTAGGCGAGTCGCCGAAAGGTCCTAAATCCCGTTGAATGTTCTAGTGTGCTGAGCCCTGAAGGAGAAGGTCAAGTCTGCGATGAAAAGGAGCAGTTGGTGCGTCGCCGAGCAGTTCCGTGAAGCAACACTCTATCGCCCAATGCCTCAAAATGCGAGAGTGTTGAAGGAAAAAGTAGAAAGGCGATGAACCAGACCAAAGGGCGGATCGCTGAGTGTGTCGGCAATCCTAACTAATTGCACAGAATGGTCCTTCACAGCACAAATTTTCGAACACTATAAATATTTGTTTAAATTGTTAGCTTAGTATCAGACTTTAGAGAGAAATTTATTTTTGAGACTTAGAATATTTCAATTTTAGTTCTTAGAGTTTTTGGAGACATTGTACTTGAACTTGAAGATTTTCAATTCCAAGAAATTGGAAGTGGGTCTCAAAGAATCTTCATCCTTGACGTGTTTAAAGACTTTATTTATCGTACCCACTTGATGGAAACACTTGTTGGTATCGATTTCTATCTCTTTTTCATGTCTAGCTAAAATCCCAATTTTTGGGGTGTGATTTTGTGAATATGGGTTAAATTTACTGTTGGGTGTTGCTTATTGTTGGTATATTCGTTGTTTAAATGTGATTTCGTTTAGTAGTTATTTTTGAACTTAATGAGATTGTAGTTGCAAATACGATGTTATCTTAGTGTTTATGGCTTGCTCGATAGAGATGTTTTAAAACTAAGACTACTAAATCGATAGCCGGTGGTTATTGGGTCATCGTGGGTTCAGCTCAAGAGAGTGAATCTTAGGTCCTCTCCCACACTTTCAGCTCGAGAGAGTGACTAAGGCGGAGGCTGTGCTTAAATTCGGCAACTCGGTGTTCAAGAGAAACCGAGTTGATTCGGGGTAAGTTGCTCGAGAGAGAATTTACCCCCACTAAAGTCTAGCCTAGTTACAAATATTCAGCGATGTTCTATCAATAGCATTTACCCAGTAGTGTCTTTTATCCCATATTCCTATCACATCCCAAGAATCATGTCTCCCTATCTCGTTTCCTTATATTTGAGGACACTAAATCTATCCAAATAAAGCTCTAAATGAGTCCAAATCATGGACTCATCAGACACCCACATTACTATTCCTCATTCTACCCATTGATTACATGGAAGACTTCTTCACCTATAAATAATGATGCTTCTTCCGTTGTGTTGGGTAGGAGATGAAATATGTTAAGTGTAAAAAAATATAATAGTATGTAGTAGTGAAAGAGAGAGTTGAGACAAAAAATATTATAAGTCTTCAACTATATTCACTAAATAAAAGAGAATAGTTATATGTTGAAGGAATGATCATAAGAAAAACAAAAGTGGCACGTCTCCAAACCATGAGGACTCACAAAAAGTTGTGTAGGCTAATGGAATCCAGTACTAACTGCGAGCCTAATAGGATGTGCCAACACCTATATTATCTTTCACAAGAATGTATGAAATTAGTACTCAAAATTACGAAATATGAGGAAGATGCATGACATGACATAATACCATGATGAGTCTAAAAATTATGATAATGCAATGACAAAATAAACATAACAATAAACTAAAAATGTGATTTTTTAAGCATAGTATGAGGTCATGCATTCCTCTTTAAATCATAATCATAATATATATTGGAGATACCATTAACTGAAGTAAACCATGTGAGCTTTAACAAGGAGTTCAATGTACTGCTCTCACATCGAAAAGATAGTGTCCTATTTGACAAGGTAAATATCATAATCATGAGCTTAGGTAGATCCACTATCTAGAGTCAATTAAGACTAAGTCCTACGAGGGCATGTAGTTCTGAGAACTGAATATTCACCACAAGTCCAACTCTGTGCTAAGTTATCTCCCTCTGGAAAACATTCATAATCATAATTGTATTCTTTGAAACAGTAAGAATCTAGTATCACTGAATCATTCATAAAAGTTTGATAATCATCATAAGAATATCACCTTAAAACTCATTATGCATAACATAGTCTTAAGAGACACTATAATTGAAACCATCTAAATCATGATAGACATTCATAATGAAAGGTGCTTTAATCAGAAGCATCATATTTTCATATAGACTTGTTGATACTTTATTTAAAAGCACCATTGATTCATGAAAATCTTCATAACCTAATGCATGCATATCAACATAACTTGACTCGTGATCATAAGATACTTGCATAGCATGAGTTCATGAAAAATATTTTTGAAAACATTGATTTTTGATCAAATCATGCATAATAAGATAAATCATGAAGAATAAATTTAAATTCAATAGAACCCATAAGAAAATCATAAAACCCTAGAATTGGGTAAGAATCATAATTGAGAATATGAGATTTCTGTGGAACTCAATGGGTGAAGAGGAACTCATTGATGAATTTCTCACATACCTTGATGAAAACCCTCAATGAATTCACCAATGGAGGCTTGAAATTCTTGAACCCTAGCTTTCTTGGGGAAGAAAACATGAGAGAGAATTTGGAGTTTGAGAGAATTAGAGCTAATGGGAAAGGTTAGGGGTCTTAGTAACCAATAACACTCTTCAAAATAGGTCTAAAACGATGTGCTATAGAAATTAAAAGAGTAGAAAATGACTCAATTCCTTGAGAAGAAACTGTCGAATAGCAATCCACGGAACGTTAACCCTTACACAGACCGTGAAGTCCTCCCGCCATGTCGAAGCAAAATTGTCAAGTCTCTGACCTTTCGTTCCACGATAAGGCCTACAGTGACCGTAAAAATCTCCCATACAACCATCCTTAGCCAAAATTTCTTGAAGTTTAGTGGTGTGGTCTACAGACCTATCCACGATCTGTAGGATCCTCCATGGCTTGTGTGACCCATCCGTCCTGCTATCCCTCATTTCTCAACTTTCTAAAGTGGAACTACAGTCATGTTTGCGGTCTTTGAATCCATTTACGGACCGTTCCTGACTTAGGAAAATTCTTTCATGAGGCTTCTTCTACATGAGGTGGCTCCACGGACCGTGGAACCTTATACGGTTCGTGAATGCCCTCGTCGAAGCAAAGATGTTGCAAACTTCAGCATTTTTTCAAGTTTATTTGAGTTAGGCACTTTCGAGGTGTTACAGTGGAAGAATCAAACCCCCACCAATAAGGTGGAAGTTCAAATAACCAACCAATTGAGCTACTAAAATTCCCCTTGAACATGTATTCAGTAGAGGAAATGCAGCTACTTATATTTGGAAGAAATTTGATGATAATACAACTTTGACTTATTATATTACTATACATATTTTACCTCCTAACAACAATATAATACATTTCATACTCGAATGAATTATAGGTCTTATGGATTATATCCACTAGCTACACTACAAAAGGAACCCCAATTACCAACAAAAAAATTCGTTGGTAAATTGATCAAATTGGTTGGCAAATTGAGTTACTAACCAAATGTCAACTTATATTAATCCGTTGCTAAAAGGCTCGTCGGTAAATATGACCAACCGATTTTAATTTGTTGGTAAACACCCAAAGATGTTGTTACAAAATTTTGAAACATGGCCCTGAAATTTCCATTGGTAAATTCACCAACTAATTTTTGGTTAGCATATCGCTAGTACCTTTACTAACGAATTGAAAAGGAGTTAGTAAATTTTTTTCTTCATTATTCAATTCCGTTGGTAATTATAGTAACAAATGTCTGATAGTAAACTTTTCCAGATACATTGGTAATTGGTTGGCAATTTTAGTAACAGAAAATTTATGTTGGTAATTTACCAATAAATTTTAAATACTATTTTTTTTTTTGGTTTCTCATTCGATGTCCGGTACCCACATTGGAGCCTGACTAAATCCGGATTCACTCCGGGAAGTCCCACATTGGGGAGTAAAGCGCTCCCTAACAAAGGCGACTCCGTACCTAAGGGGAATCGAACCTGAGACCTCTTGGTTAAGGATGAAGGAGTACTTACCACTCTACCACAACCCTTGTTGGTAATAAATTTTAAATACGTTAGTATGATTATTTGTTTTTCTAATAAATTTACTTATTGATTGTTAGTTTGTTGGTAATATATCATTCAAGGCGACTTCGTACCCAAAGGGAATCGAACTTGAGACCTCTTGGTTAAGGATGAAGGAATACTTACCACTCCACCACAACCCTTGTTGGTAATAAATTTTAAATACGTTAGTATGATTATTTGTTTTTCTAATAAATTTACTAATTGATTGTTAGTTTGTTGGTAATATATAATTCAAGGCAACTTTGTACCCAAGGGGAATCGAACTTGAGACCTCTTGGTTAAGGATGAAGGAGTACTTACCACTCCACCACAATCCTTGTTTGTAATAAATTTTAAATACGTTAGTATGATTATTTTTTTTTCTAATAAATTTACTAATTGATTGTTTGTTGGAAATATATCATTCAAGTTCAATGTTAGGTTAGTAATTGATTGACAATATGTTCAAAATATTATTAACTGAATGATTATCCAATAGTAAAATATTTATTAATTTATTGCATTTAAAAATCTAAGAGCTCAAATATAAATTCAAAAATATTAATATCAATTTTATAAATCATATTTGAATGAAACAATGCAAAATCTATGATAACAAGTTAAATTAATCTCAATATGACACATATCATTATATCAAAAATATTAATTTGAGCACGTTTACCAAAAATATTGACCAAATCTAAATTTTGGCCAAAACTTAAAAGTTAAAACGCCTAACAGCACAAACTGAAAATGGAATCCTCAAAACCTGAACCAACCATCCTATTAGATATAAAAATAACCTTCCGAAGTTAATCCCACTAACGGAATTCTCATCAAAGCACGTTTACAAAAAATGTTAAGCAAAGTCAAATTTTGGCCAAAAGTTAAAAGTTAAAATGTCTAACGGTACAAACTGAATATAAAAACCTCAAAATCCAAACCAACCATCCTATAAGACGAAAAATGACCTTCCAGAGCTAACCGCGCTGGCGAAATTCAAATTTGAGCATGTTTCCCAAAAAAATTGACCTAGTTCAAAGTTTAGTCAAAAGTTAAAAGTTAAAACGCTTAACGACACAAAGTGAAAATAAAAGTCTCAAAACCCGAACCAACCATCCTATGAGACCAAAACTGAACTTATATGGCTAACCGCGGTGACATAATTTTAATTCGAGCACGATTACCAAAAATATTTACTAAAGTGAAATTTTGGCCAAAACTTAAAAGTTAAAATGCCTAACGGCACAAACTAAAAATGGAAGCCTCTAAACCCGAACCCTTTATCTTATTACATCAAAAATGACCTTCCCCATCTAACTGCACTGACGAAATTCTCATTTGAGCACGTTTATCAAATATATTGACCGAAGTTAAATTTTGGCCAAAATTTATAAGTTAAAACACCTAACGGCACACACTAAAAATAAAAGCCTCAAAACCCGAATCAACCATCTTATTAGATAAAAAATGTCCTTTGGAGTTAATTACGCTGACGGAATTCTCATCTGTGCACGCTCACAAAAATATTGACCAAAGTCAAATTTTGGCCAAAACATAAGATTTAAAACACCTAATGGCACAAACAAAAAACGGAAGCCTCAAAACTTGAACCAACCTTCTTGTTAGATAAAAAAAATGACCTTTCAAAGTTAATGACACTGACATAGTTCTAATATGAGCACGTTTACCAAAAATATCGACCAAAGTCATGTTTTGGCTAAAATTTAAAAGTTAAAACGCCTAACGACAAACTGAATATGAAAGCCTCAACACTAGACGCTGATTTACCAAAAAGTCTAGAGAAAAGACATAAAGACCCCATTAGAGTTGTCCCGTATTTGCATAAAGACACCTTAACTTTCAAAGTGTCCTATCACCCCACAAAACTATTTAATATCTTTGTAAATGGGCCATTTTGACCCATTTCCTCGTCTGGGTTGTTACCACGCACATGAGGCGCGTCATGCAGCGTTTTCACTGCCATGGACCAATTTAAAAGTGCCACGTGTCATTTTCTTTCTTTATTATTAATTATTTAATCACTTTATATCATCTTCCTCAAATTTAAACCCAAAATAGCCATTGATAGCCTAATTTTTTGATTTCATGGTTTTTTCCATAGCCCTACAGTAGCAATTACTCAAAAACACAACGAAAAACTATAAAATCCTAACAATGGCAACTATAGTAGGTCAATTTCAACACTTTTACACTATAATAATCCCTAAAATCATAATAATCGAAAAAAAGAAGATATTTATCATATGATCTACCCTAACCTGTTAAACCTTCAATTCTTTGTCCCTCCAAGAATCTTCACTAAGACACATCAACAACGAGATTATCAACATCAACACGGCGAGAAAACTTTTCTATTTCTTCAGATTTTATGGAAAGTTGAGAAATAAGAAAAGAAAAGGAGAAGACGACTTTTCTTCAAAGAATAGGGTTGGGTCGGGTCGGATTGAATTCTATCACACGGAGTGAGCAACACGCGCCACTACATAGACGAGGAAATGGGTCAAAATGGCCCATTTACAACGATATTAAATAGTTTTGTGGCGTGATAGGACACTTGAAAAGTTAAGGTGTCTTTATGCAAATACGGGACAACTTTGATTGTGTCTTAATGTCTTTACTCAAAAGTTTAACTTCAATTGATAAATTTACCAACTATTCAAATATAAGTTAGTAATTAATGATTTACCAATAAATTTTATCACAGTTGGTAATAGTTACTATTCAACTAAACATTCATATGTAATATTACCAACTAATAATTAATATGTTGGTAAATTTTACCAATGGATTAATGATCGGTTGGTATATTACTAACTATTTTAATGATGTTAGTAATTTACTAACTACAATCTTTATTCGTCGGCAAAAATTTCAACGAATTGGATATTGGTTGGCAAATTTACCAACAAATTACATTTCGTTTCTAATTTACCAACACATTTATATTTGGTTGGTAAATTTAGCAACACAATTTTGCCGTTGGTAAATGTTTGGTTAGTTATTCATTGGTAATATGTTAATAAATTATATAAACAATTTTTTGTCATATTTACCAACCGATATATACTTCGTTGGTAATATTACCAACAAAAGGTGTGCGTTAGTAATATTTCAGTTGGTAATCCATTGATAGAATGTTCCTAAATTTGGCGCCATTTTTTCCCGCCGTATTTACCAACTAAAATACTTAGTTAGTAAGATTTTGGTTGGTAATCTGTTAGAATTTCGTTGTTAAGTTTTAAAATATAATTCAGTTAGAAATATGTTGGTAATTTGTTAGTAGAATACTAACCAACTTAAGTTGTTAGTAAAATGTGTTGGCAATTTGGAGTTTTTTTGTAGTGAAAGTTGATCGTACACACGTCTAGAATATGTTATCAATGACCTTGACACAATCATCCGAACGAGTCCTTTAGCACTTAAGCATGATAAAATTCCAAGTCAATACTCGGTATAAATAAAAGTGAACCTGAATCAACCAACACACACTCATAATACCCAAACAATCATAGTTCTTAACAATATCTCCATCCCACAACATAAATTCCCATGAGCTTAAGTTATAACAAATTTGATCTTTTGAAATTAGATACTTATCGAGAGATATGTCCAAGCATACAACCCCTCCAACAATAGTATCGAAATGCTAGATTTAGTAATTGTAGATTACCTCTTAAGAACAATAGAATTTGACCCAATGATCTCCACATTCAACTACACATAATCGATACATGACCTCAACGACTAGAGAAATATTAAGATTGCCGGACAACCACAAATACGCATGGTAGCTCTTCTATAAATTCTCATAAGCAATGTGGTACATGTAGAATCACTAAAATACTTTAACAACTCCAAGACAACACCAATTATGTTATTAGAAATAATCAAATCTTCTCAATCTTCCCACTCAACCAAAAGAACATCACAGGATTTGGTACCCCTGATCCACCACTAGGGATCCACCCACAAAAGTGAAAACACACTAGAGCATAACTAGTGAATCATACTCACAACACTAACAACTATCATAAACACTCCGACCTTTTACCTTATTATAAACCAACACTTTTAAAAATGAAACCTTTCTTAGGTACTTAACAATCAATAGTAGTAAACTTACGACTCACCTCGTGTGTAAGTCCTTTCAAATGCTCAATACAGGATACAATTGATCATTTCTCACCTTGCCAATTCATACCTTGACAAAATACATCACCACGAATGTAGACTCACAATGAAAAATCTGAATTGTAATTTCCACCATATAACACAATCCCTTTCTCTATCAACATTAGCTTGTACTTTGAAGATTTTTATGAATTCATGGATCTCCGTTTATCATTGATCGCATCTCCATCGATCTTACCATATATTTTGCTAAAATTTCAATCATACTCATTACTAGACTCAAAAACAAAACCAAGCACTTGTCATCACACTCAAGCTAATGTCCGTACAATTCTTTCTCAAGTCTTTTTCGATAGTTTTTGACCAACTTGATAGATCCGTGACACTATTATCATAGCCACAACAAAACGAATGAAATCACGCGTCTCTAAACCCAATTATCTACCCCTCTAAATATATCTCTTTAGCCTTTGCAATCAAATAAAACATTCTTGCTCTAACCTCTCTCTAAAGGTTGTACTACATTCCACTATTTTTCTTCATTATAACTCTGGCTCTTTAAAATTCGGTTTGAGTGGTGTCACACCATCTCTTAAAACCTTCCATACAACCACTTTACTCACAAAATATTGAAAAACCACAACCTTAGATACTCGCAAGTCGTAATTACTATACAAGAATTCATTTAACCAACAATCTTATTATATAGTTGCATCCCATTACAATCCATCACGAACTCTTATTACCATTATGCTCAGTCAGCCCTGACTATCACTATGAAGTCAACATTTTCATCAACATGACACCTAAAACTTAGGTGTACTCATCAAATTTAAAGAACTAACCCAATCTTGGTACGTATTTTCTTACTAAAATCTTCAATTTCCTTCACCCAAGCATACTCAATGGAACTTTCTTTATCTATAAGCTTGTCATTCTGGTATTAATCCACTCCCTTATGGATTAAGATAAAATCATCAGTCCTTATACTACCCTCTTTCTTCTTAGCAAACAAGACAGAAGCACCCCACTTGGAAACACTAGGACGGATGAACCCTTTATCAAGAAGCTATTGGATTTGAGCCTTAAGCTCTCTTAATTCTACTGGAGCCATATGATCCAGAGGGATGGAAATGGGGCAAGTGTCAATTTCCAAGTCAATGCAGAATTCTATATCTCTATATGAAGACATACTAGGTAAATCAGTAAGAAACACTTCCTTAAAACTCAGACACCACAGGAATAGACTCAATAGAGGAAAACTCAACCTCAACACCTCGAACATGAACCAAATAAGCCAAACAACCCTACCCTACCAGTTTCCTAGCCCGAATGGAGGATATGATCTTAGCTAGCTTAGGTTTGTACACCCCTTCCCATTCTAATCTTTCCCTACCGGGGATATCTAGAGTTACCAATTTAGTATTACAATTAAGCCAGATATAATAGGGAGACAACCAAGTCATGCCTAAGATTATATCAAGTCAGTCATATCCAACATAACCAAATCAACCCAAAACTGAAAATTCATAACTATAACAGGAAAACACGATACACATGGGTGACTATGACTGACTTCTTCAACTGGGATAGAAACATGGATATGGGCATCAAGTATATCACAAACCACATCAAATCCTAAGGCAATGGAACTGACACATACGAATAAGTAGAACTCGGATCAAACAAAACAATAGCCATCCGGGCTCAGACAAGAGTAGCACTTGTGACCACTGCATTACACCCTCAAACTCGGTCTTGTCTGGCTGCACTGCTCCTCTACCCACATTACCATTTCCCCGGCCTCCACAGCCTCGCTGATTTCCTCCTCATATACCTAGGTTCTCCAAAATTTTAACACACTTTATAACTTATATTTGACTGCTGAACACTGAATTAGGTCGTGGGGGTTAGTTTGGGTACGATTCGGGGTCCATAATTGTGACTAGGGGAAAACAGCGGAGACAGGGTTGAGATTTTGTCTCGCCCTGTCCCGCTCTAGATGGAGAAATCCCGCACTAGTGGTCTCGCCGTGGTGGGGAAAATCCCGCCACAGCGGCCCTGACGGAAATAGAACCCCTGCAAGCAATTTCTAGGGTTTCTCTCTTTTCTAGATTTCCCCTTGATATCCCGGCTATAACTAGGCATTTAGAAAAATTCCTTTAGCTAAGACAATCATTGTCTAACCCCCGGTCAACCAAACGAAGTACGCACTTTAGAATCCTTGTACATCATTTCAACACTACCACACACATATCCCCAGGATACACTTAGACTCTCACACGGTTATCAGTTGGTCACAACGCACGTCTAGATGTCTCGCTTAAGAACCACATCGCAATTTATCTAGACTCTTGCACCTAATCTCGTGATGACTTTCTTTTCACAACAAGTTTCACGACACTCAAGCAGTTACAACTTGCAGACAAGTCCAAATTCTTTCATTAGTTCATTCCATAGACGACCATTATTGATCATTTATGCCTTATACGACCCCTAAGTCCAACTACCAATTGGAACCTTCTTAGTTCCAATTAACTTGCTTGTGTCCCTTCAGCCAGGACTACGAGTCTAGTTCACTTCGTTGAGATACCAATTGGAATCGAGAGATATCAATTGAACTCAACTCATACCACAAGCGACAATAGTAGCTTGCAATCCCCACAAAACTGTTAATTTCAATCATAGGACTTGGTCGAACCTAATTCTTAACCGCCTCAATCTTTAACTGAGGGTAACCAGACCTTAAATCAATCTTAGAGAAAAACCAATGGACCTTGCAGTTGGTCAAAAAGGTCATTTATTTGAGGCAATGGATACTTGTTCTGAATGGTGACTCTATTCAATTGTCGGTAGTCTATACACATCCTCTCTTGCTAGTGATGGTGTTACCGTTGTTGTTGCTTTAGTTCAGACCATAAATTGAAGGAGGAAAGATACCAACTTGTATCACTGAGATACCAATTAGATTCAAGTCATAGCACGAAAGAGTAAAAATAAGTGAGTTTTTCCTAAAGTCCTATAGTCTCTCGAAGAAAAGTACGGACGTCATCGTACCGTTCCGCAAGACTCTACTAGACTCGTTTTGGTACAATGAGATCAACGAACCTAGGGCTCTGATACCAACTTTGTCACGACCCAGACCGTCGTGATTGGCACCCATACTAACCCTTCGGTGGGAGAACCATTACTACAACCCAAACTAACAAATTTTATGAAAACTAAGACATTTATGATACGGAAACAAGTTTAAATGAAAATAAAATGGAGTCCACATAAACTCCAAGATTTTAACATACAACCAACCAAACTAATGCGGAAGAACAACCCCTAGAACCTGAAAGTCATTGTACCAAAACTCTACTAACGACAAGTCTAAAAACAAGGGGTACAACTCCGAAACTAAACAAACACCTTAAGCAAATAGTCTAAGTCCGAAAAAAGTGGACTTTAACAAGAGAGATCCATGACAGCCTGAAAGAACTGGCTCACCTTTGAATCCGGTCACGCTCAATAGTCACTTAGCTGAGGTCTACCAATAGCCGCCTGAAGATTCCCTGTACTCAACAAAGAACAAACAAGTGTAGTATCAGTACACAACCACAGTGTACTGGTAGGATCACACATCTATCCCAATAATTGAAATACATGCAAGTAACCACAACATTATAAACAGGCATATACCGAACATATACAATATTAGTCATCTTTTCAGGATCAATGTAGCATTCCACGTTCTCGATAACACACATTGGTTATCATTTTAGAGCAACAAACAATCTTTCAACCTCAATCACCATTAGATATGAACGTAATCAACACAAGTAGATACACAACACAATTCAATAGTTCTCTCACGGAACCCAATTCAATAGTCCTCTCATGGAACCTACAACCTAGCTGTTAGCGTATCGGTACGTGGTACCCGATCCAATGTTTATGTCGGAACGTGGCAACCGATCGAATGTTTATGCCGGAACGTGGCAACTGATCCCATGTTTATGCCAGAACGTGGCAACCCATCCAATATTTGTGCCGGAGCGTGGCAACCGATCGAATCAACAAACCACAATCACAATCACAATGTATATTCTCACAATCATACAACAATAGGTGATTCATGTCATACAATTATTTAATTATCCTCATTTACGATTAGGGTGATCAATAATGCAACATTCACATACATACATGCATTATAATGAGCAATTACAAACATATATCACACCAACATGAAATCTCAACCATCACCTACCTCGAATCCAAGCTTGAATCCCCTAAGACACTTGAATCTTCCCTTTCCGAATTCTTTCCGCTTGTTCTAGGTTTACAAACAACAATTTATACGCAAGGATCAACAATCAAGACCCATAATCAATAATATCAACCCTAGGTCAAACCTTGATCCCCACACCCAGATTAAGGCTTTTCCCCCCATCCCAACAGTTCCAAAACCCTTCACTAACAATAATCACCCAAGAAACTAAGTTCTACGGATCGAAAAATGGATTCGGGAGTGAAAACCTTACCTTAGTCTCAAGAATGGTGGAAAACTGTCAATAAAACCCCTGGGATCGTTCCTTAGCTCTCAAAGTCGAAAAGTGCAAAATAAAACATTTTTGGGGTTTTAGTTTCGACTTAAGTCATCTGTCCCGCTACGACGGCATGCACGGAGACATAATACTGGAATTTGAATTCCAAGCCCCCATTTCATAACACACCTTCAACCCTTGACATTCAAAAACCACCCGTTCACGCTAAGATTATTTTCGGGAATTTTACTCGCCCGAATTCAATTCCGTAAAGTCGTACAGGTTCCTTAACGTCTTAGCTATCTATTCATGTAATAAAAATCATAATTAAATCACCCTGTTGTTACCAAATTTCCCTAGACTTTACTGACTCAGATTTCGTCCAAATCTGGACTAGGTTGAAAATTTTCAAGTTAATAAGAAAAGTTTTCTGACCCCAACTCTTTATCCATTGGCTTTTCCCTAATGACGGAATCAGGCCGTTACACATGACTATCTCACTCGCTTTCCTTCTTATCTCACTCACCTCCCTCCCTATCTTGCTAGCCTCTCTTCTTACTTTAGTGTATTTAGTAACATAAATACAAGTATTTAGGTATATTTTTCTTAATATATAACAGGAAACTCTTAATTAATGATAAACATAATTATTTAAAAATATAGATAAAATTGATACTCCGTCTATCTCTAATTACTTGTCCACTTTTGAATTGACACACCTATTAAGAAAACAATGATTGACATAGTGAGTTTACCATTTACCCCTATTAATTATGAAGTTGATGAATTAAAAATTTAAGATTTTCAAGAAGTTCTACCTTTTTCAAAGTAATTAATTGAGAATACAATAAGAATCTTTTTTTGTCCTTTCTTGTTTTGTCAAAATGGACAAGTAATTAGGGATACCTAAAAAAAGAAAAGTGGATAAGTAAGGGAAGTGCTAAATGGCCAGAAGATTAAAAAACTATAATATTTTATTTTTAAAAAAATAAACTGATCTTTTTTTCCATTTTTTAGTTAAAAGAGTAAAAATAATTAAAAGGTAAAATAACATAGATAAAACATCATTCTAGCCAAATTCTGGCCAAAAGAACTTTTCCTATAAGTAATTAGAGGCAGAAGAGTATATAGTATAGGGAAAAATCCTTTTGGCCGTCTAATCATATAGTTTCCCTTTTTTATTTTAAAAACGGAAAGGGGTCAAAAATATTCTTAAACTATCTGAAACAGATCATATATACCCTTAAAGTATATTTCGGCTCAAAACTACCCTTCCTGTCAAATTATTGGGTCAAAAGTGTCATTCTTATTAATGGAAATTGTTAAATGTCATGTGGATGCCACATTGCACGCCAATAGGTTTCACTGCCACATAGACTAAACCAAAAGGGTCAAAATACCCTTAAACTATCTGAAATAGCACATATTTACCCTTAAACTATATTTCGGCTCAAAACTACCTTTCCCGTCAAACTAGTGGGTCAAAAGTACCCTTCTTATTAACGAAAGTTGTTAAATGCCAATAGGTTTCCACTACCACATAGACTAAATCCCTAAATCCTAATTACTCTTTTTCCCCCCTCATTTCATTATTTTCCAGAAACGATTTCAGCACTTCTCTCTCATTTCGCGGCTAGGGTTTCATAGTTTTCTTCGTGGCTGGGTTTCGAAGGGGATATTCGTGGTTGTAGGTTAGTAAATCTTTTTTCTTATTTTATTATGTTTACGATTTCAAAGCATGATAGTTAGGATTTCACAACTTTTCCCTCATTTCGCGGCTAGGGTTTCATAGTTTTCTTCAGGGCTGGGTTTCAAAGTGGATATTCGTGGTTGTAGGTTGGTAAATCTTTTTTCGTATTTTATTATGTTTACGATTTCAAAGCATGATAGTTATGATTTCACAACTTTCCCCTCATTTCGCGGCTAGGGTTTCATAGCTTTCTTCGAGGCTGGGTTTCAAAGTCGATATTCGTGGTTGTAAACATAATAAAATACGAAAAAAGATTTACTAACCTACAACCACAAATATCTACTTTGAAACCCAGCGACGAAGAAAACTTTGAAACCCTAGCCGCGAAATGAGGGAGAAGGGGTGAAATCTTTTTTGGAAAATAATGAAATGAGGGGGAAAAAAGAGTAATTAAGATTTAGAGATTTAGTCTATGTGGCAGTGGAACCCTATTGGCGTGCAATGTGTCATCCAAATGGCATTTAACAACTTCCGTTAATAAGAAGGACACTTTTGACCCAATAGTTTGACAAAAATGATAGTTTTGAGCCAAAATATAGTTTAAGGGTAAATATGAGCTATTTCGAATAGTTTAAGGTTATTTTTGACCCTTTTCCTTTTAGTCTATGTGGCAGTGGAACCCTATTGGCGTGCAATGTGGAATCCATGTAGCATCCACATGGTATTTAACAGCTTCCGTTAATAAGGACACTTTCGACCCAATAGTTTGACGGAAAGGATAGTTTTGAATCAAAATATAATTTAAGGATAAATATAAGTTATTTCGAATAGTTTAAAGATATTTTTTATCCTTTTCCGTATTAAAAAACCTGGTAAATGGTCAAAGATATGGAAGCAAAAAGTTAGGTCCCTACCAATTGGTAAGTAGAGAGGCGTGGTCCTTTTGAGTCATTCAAGACCACACGGGTTGGCCATCTGAGCCCAGCCCATGCATCATTTTAAAAAAAAAATACATACAAAAGTGGTCTTAATACTATATAAATAATTAAACTGATTTACTACAAAATAACACCTCATATTAAAAGGGGCACTTCATGATTACGATTTACGAGGAAGCTTTGGGAAGATCACTTTTGTACGGCACTTTGTCTTATTTTGCTTGTTTTGTAGTTCGTTCCTTACTAAAAATATTTATTTATATTACTTGATTATTTATTAAATTAGGATAAAGTAATTATTTTTTTTCTGTTTTATCAAGGGGTGTCATCCAACACTGTTCAATAAAAAATTTGTATATATAATTATAAATGTAGGATATGTTAAAGATGAACATATAAATATAATAAAATGACCATATTTTAATGGTTGAGCTTCTTAGCTCGGTGGTATCAAGTGTGCTCTCAGTAGACTATGCATCGCTGAGTTTCGAACCTTCACATTGTCTGATACTTTTATTGTTGGGCTAAAACAACCTAAAGATACTGTTAACATGGTGTGATATCATTCACTTTGGGCCAAGTCCGCATGATTTTCCTTGTCTCACATCATTATAAATAACTTCTTTTTCTATTCAGCTACTAATGTGGAACATTGTTTGCACACACTCCACATGAGTTTCTACCATATAGGAGCAAGAATTGGCCCATCCATAAGCCAATCTTGTTGTGCTTCTGTAACCAAAATGGATTGAAAGCAGAAGCTAAAGTTATAATTTACAAACATTTACAACCCTATGGAAAAAAAGCATTTTATTCATGCAAACCAATACAAAATAACTGATAGATTACATATATGTCTTACTTTTTATCTAAGTTTCTTTATAAATACTATAGCATGCAACGCGGTAAAGCAGAGTTACTGGAGCCAATCTAGAGTTCATCCTTAGAGGGGGCTGGTTTGGGATTGTCTGGGGATAACTTGACTGGATATGAAGCCTCCATGGTTATGCCACACAGTCCCTCTTCAGCATCGATGCCTCGTTGCATTCGAAAATAACCTTGTTCACCCCATTCAGTCCCCCATGAGTTCTTCACTATCCAGTACTTTGTACCATCATGAGTTGATCCATAGCCCACAACTGCTACCCCATGGTCTAGCTCTGTGCCACAATTTCCATTGAACACTCCCTGCATTTTCACATGTAATCGATTGGAATCGAGTGAGAGCATAATGGATATTGATGATTCATATAACATAATGGATGCAGCTTTATTTTGCTGAGTTCAATTGAACATAGTAATTTCGACACATAGCATAACTATTCGTGAAATAATAGTAAAAGTTCAACAAATATTAAATTTTCAAACACATCGATCATTTCAAGAGCGCGATGAATTTCATAGTAAGAACTTAAAAGGTTGAACTCGTCAAAACTAAATCCTGAATCCACCACTGTACATGAGTCACATGGGAAGTTCATCTTGATTGGTTTCGTAAGCAGTTTATGTCCCAATTGACAAAGTAAATCGCGTTACCTCAGAGTAAAATTGCAGATCGGAACCACTAGCATCAATAGCAACAGATATTGGTTGGTTAGCAACAGCTTTCATCAAAGCATCCTCATCCTTTTCAGGTACCATTTCATGTCCATCGATATTAACTACGGGGGAATTCCTCTAGATGAAATAAAAAAGTGTTAAAGAATACAGTTCTAGGAAACTAGACATTAACATATTTATCAAAGTATGTTGTTTAAATCATAATATCTACCTTTGAAGAATCACAACGACTGTCGCTGGCTTTGTAAGGATAAATCCTCTCAGTTGTTACTCCTCCATTTTTCTTGATGAATTCATATGCATTTTCCATTAATCCTCCGTTGCATCCTTCGTTATCCTTTTCACAATCAACAAGCTCTTGTTCAGACAGTGAAACTAATTTGCCTGTCTTGATTTTGTTTATTCCCTCAACTCCAACTATCGTAGAAAACGCCCAACAGCTACCTGCAAATACACGAGGATAAGCTAGCATGTACTAAAACAATATTTTCAATCAAAGCATCAAGGAGACTTGGCGTTAACAGCTTAAGCTTTTAGATGAGATGGTCACAGCTTGTTGAACTTACCGCATTTTCCTTGATCCTTTACACCAGTAACAGCTCCTTTCTTTCTCCAATCGACAGATGCTGGCAGATTATCAGCCTTCTCGTGCATAAATCCGGTAGTAGGGCGGGGACCATGAAGCATTCTAAAGTGTTTTATCTTAGAGCTATAAAAATTCCTGAATTCATGGTTGGTCATATCAGCAAACTTGTTGAGTTTCAACTTATAAGGTCTGTCCATCTTGTTGACATTATGAATATGCATCACATTCACCTTGAACACATTGAAACGTTTTTGTTTCTCGGTTAGGTCTCGAGAAACAGTGTGATGGCTCCTCCATTTCTGGTACAAATCCCATAAGTTTTCTTCAGATGCAATGTCTTTTTCAGTGAACTCCAAACTATTAACTAGACCAAATACCATAGCCAACGAAAGCGAAATCAAGAAAATCTTCCCTGCCTCCATCACTCTGATAAAAACTGAAAAAGGGAAATTGAAATATATAATCAATATAAGTGTAAAGATTATTAAAACTATGATATGAGGATAACATATGTTAATATGCTTAAGTGTTATATAGAGCAAGGCTACATCACATTCTTGCATCAGTTAGAGTCTTTAACAGATATTAAGGGAAAAGTGCCTTTACTTTTGCAAAAGTGAAACATATCAGGCTGTGATTTATCTAATAAAGCTACCACGTTATATTTGCTAAGTTTGTTTATAGATAATGACGACTGGCATATATTTGGAGGCTGCTGGACACGATTTCTTGCAAGCCTGTATGACACAGAGACTCCTTTTTGCCTACTTTCTGCTATTTTTAGGATGTTCATAAGAAATTATCAATCAGTAGTGACAATCTTGATGCTACTGATTTAATTAACTATGCTAAAATCACTAACTTATTAGAGTCAGTTATATGAATCCTATTACATAACATTTAACCATATGATTAAGTGATGAATATGTGTGTGAGAGACACATCTTGCACTCATTTGTTTGGTGTAAATACCACATGCACTTAATTTTTACCTTGAAACTGCTTATAGAACTCCCTTGATTGGGTAAGAAACATCTTGTTTGGGATGGGAATGGGAGGAGTTTGGGGCTGTATACAGATAGATATGTATATGCAATCAGCTGATTCAGGAGCATGAGCTTTGGTTAGTGAAATAACTTGTCATATCTGCTGCTGGACTAAATCACAAGTCCAACTTTTGCACCAAATACAGGAAAATTGAACTCTGGTAGAAATCAAAATTATATCTTTCACCTAAAACAAGTGCAGAGTTAATTACCAAGCAGAGACAATCTATGTTCCCATAAAGCTAACATCTGCAACAACACTTGGAAATTAAAAACCAGAATGAGTGAGAAAACAAAGGGAAGACGTTGACTGAACAGAATCAAATTTCCAAAATTCTGTCGGTCTTGATCATTAATCAAAATGATTTGAGGCAACAAATAGTAGAAGCCAAGCAAGGACACATCTTTATAGTTTGTCTTGAACAGGCAAAGCAAGCATGAAGAAGGAAAGAAGCCAAGCTAAGAAACATTCCTGAATGTAACCAATGCTGTATAGATGTGTTCGCAGACTACCACACTTCACTGCTAGCAGCAACAAGATTAGCAGTTCCTTTTTTCTCCAAAAATCACTAGTCTCCAGAATCAACCAAACACATGAATCGCACAAACTAACAGCCTTGTCTAACAGCAAAAACATTGACATGAGAGAAAAGTGTACAAGTTGCACTGGTTATGCAAGAATAACCAATAAATAGCAATTCACCATAATTTACTCCAACCAAAAAAAAAAGGTATTTATTGTCAGATTAAAAGTAGCTAGATGTTTAACAGTGCAAGCATAATCATGCTATTGACAGCAGAGTACTGAGACAGGTCCAAACTTAAGTACATTGAAGACATTCATGACCATCATTACATGATTTTATGGAAATTACGAATAGAAGCAGAGGTCCAGAAACATTAAAAAAGACAGCAAAAACAAATTGTTGAATTGAATGCAACTAGGTTTGCAATTCTTGGCAGCTTAGGCAAGGGACTCCCGCTCTTTGTTTTCTCTGATTAGCTCTGCTCTCATTCTTCTGATTTCTGCTTCCTTCTCCATTCTCTCTTGCTGCAGTGAGCCAAATTCATATAGTCATCAACATTTTAAGCAAAAAGGATAAAGAAAATAAAATGAAAAAAAGGAAAGAAAAAACAAAGACAAAAAAAGGCATACTACAACTTGATAAAGTAGACAATTTTGTTGTACACGAGTGACGCTTTATGTGGGTTGTGGCTAACAGGCATATGGCTTTAAAAAAACCCTAAATGTTGTAGTAAAAGAACCTATGTCACATCATTCAGTACAAGATTCCCAAGACCCATTCATTTGGTCGTTTATCACTGAAAACACTTTGGCTAGCAGAAAAACTGACATCCATTCTATTAAGTCCTATATAGTTGCCACCAAAAGTGGTATCTTCTGGACAAAACAACATAGGCATTGGTCCAAAGTTCAAGTGGCTATGCCAGTGATAGACAGGTGTAAGAAGGATAAGAACCTATTTATTGCCTTGTATTTTCGGCATAAGGATTGTTGATTAGCATTTTGAATTGTTCACTGGGGATGTGGTCAGTATTTCTGCAATGACCTATTTTCTCCTAAAAAAACTCTGCCAATGGCCTTATGAAGGTATCAACCGTTAGTCTCAGCTTCACGACTCCAAAAGAAAATGGAGGTCAGATCACCAACATGGTTCTTCTACTAAGAGCTTGTAACATGGTACACCTTTGAGCCAAAAGGCAAAAAAAAACAAATATTTGGATATTGCATTTCAAGATTTTTGTTGGGACATCCTAGAGTACTTTGATCATGCAAGTGGAAAAGTGACAAGTTTTCAAGTATGAAGGTGCAGGCCAGTACTGGTATACATGAGAGGCGGAAATACTTGTATGGGCTGAATACTACTTGTTATCTACTCCTTACTCAAAATATTTCAAGACCTTCACTGTCCTCGAGAAGAAAAGGGGAACATCAGTAAGTATACTAGTTCTTTCCAAGCATCTGGAATATAAAGTATTATTCCCCTACCCCAAATAGACTAAGAACCACAGACAAGTAAAGCAAAAACATTGCCAAGTCTTCTTCAAGATTCAAAGTTTCTAGCATGTCTTACAAGATTAACACAATAATGGGTGATTTATATTTATTAGTATTAAATAGAACAACAAAAACAACTACTAAGCCCAATTCCAACCTAGTGGGGGTCAGCTCTATGAATCCTTACTATTCATTTCATTTAGACCCGTATCATTTTAATATTTAATAAATAAGTTTCTCCAGTTCTATATATTTCTCTACATTTTCCACCGACATACAACTACTCCAAGAAGATTAAGTCGACTCCTAGCAACTATTGGACTACTGTGAGCGAACCAACAAGACGAAGTTCTATATTCAACTAGTTGATATCGTCTGTATGAATATTTCTCTTCCATTGAGCTCTATCTTTTGAACATTTGTGTGAATTCCAAGAAATTGTAAGTCTTTCTAGACAACGTTCCATCATGGGTTCAAAACCAATGTTATCTCGAGGTCTATGTATGACACGACCAAACCTACACATAATCCCTCTTATTTAATTTTTGTATGTGCTATTTGCACATTCTGTCCGAAGTGATCATTTCTAATCTTGTATAATAGCATATCTGTCCTAATATTGTTTGTTTTTGATAAGGAAACCCATCTTAACATTTGCATTTCTATGGCACTCACCTTAGGGACATGTTGGATCTTAGAGGCTCATTACCATGTAATATTGTTGGCTCCATAGCCCTGTCATAGGACTTCCCTTTCACTTTGATAGGCATCTTCCTATCAAATAATACTCCAGTGGCACTTCCCCTTTTCAACCACGTTTTATTAATTCTGTGTTACATCATTATCCATCATACAGTTCTCTTGGAACATCAAGTTTAGATATATGAACTGTTCACATCTAAGCATTACAATCCCATTTAATCTCACCTCGATTTCACTCGTCTTATGCTGGCTAAACTTGCAGTGCATATCTCTTATTTTACTTCAAGTTATCTTAAGACCCTTAGCCTCTAGATTATTTCTCCACAATTCAAGCTTTGGTTGACATGTTCACTAGATTATCAGTTAACACAACATAGGCTACAAATAACATACAATATACCTCAACTTGTACACTGTTAGTTAGTTCATCCATAACTAAGGTAAACATATATCTCCTACCACAGTTCTCACATTTGTGACAACTTCGTAAAAATCCTTTATGACATCAATATATTTTACATGAATTCTTTTTTCTACAGCACCCACCAAAGGGCGTTTAAATAATCTTGGTGTTTGGGCCAACTTGTATGCACTTCTAAGGCCAATGAATACTATGTGCTGATCATTCTTCCTTCCATATAAATTTTATCAATCATCTTATCAAGAGTCTGGCCTATGTTGTAGATCTACTAGCATAAATCAGTTTCAAACTGATTCATTGTTGCTCCTGCAATGTCCCTAAGTCTATGTTCTTCACTCTTTCTGCTCATAAGTTAAATGTCATAATAGTTTGCACAAGATAACAGTTCAACATTCTACAAAATATATCTCCAAATTCCTGAGGTTTTCATCCAAGTTCCCCAAGAAGAAAGGGAAAACATTGTTAGGTACAATGGCCCTTATTAATCAACTAAACTATGAGTATCCTCTGCAAAACCCCCCAACAATAGATGGAAACTAAGGGTGTGTTGGGAAAACATTTTCTCTAGGAAAATAAGTTCCTTAAAAATGAGGAAAATGACTTCCCCAATGGAAGTAGGGAAAACTAGTTGCATAGGTGGCACTCCAAGTTTATTGTCTCCCCCCAACCCCACCCCTTGACCATCCCACCCCCGAACCCCCACTCTCCATCACGTCCCACCTCCATAGTATTTTGCTAGATAACATATAAATGCTCTTAGGATAATATTTTCTTGCTTACTTACCAACACTAGAAAATAAGACTAGAAAATAAGTCAGAAACTCACTTGTTTTCCGAGAAAACATTTTCTAGCAAAACAATTTCCATCATACCAAACACACCCTACCTAGCAACATATAAAGCAACAACATGCAAAGTTTCTTTCTTTTGTCAATTCGAAAACAGCAAATGCTTCAAGCTATTCTAGTGTCCGTAGATTTTACACAGCAATATCATAAATTTCTTTCCGGAAAGCACCATAAACCTGAAAGTCAGAAAAATCCAAACTTTAAGAAACTAATTACGATCCAGATCGAAAAAAGCCCAAAATCCAAAAACATATAACCATTTCGAATTCTGGGTCATTCCTCCTAAAAGGAAAAGAATCAATCTAGGATTGATTCTGAGGTCAATTTCATCCTAAAAGGAAGGGGAAAACAAAAGTAGGGTTTGAAAATTTACCTTCTCATCCTGATGAAGAGCGATCCAGACATGAATTTTGTCCATGGTTTGCCAGAAAGCGAAGGCTCCTACAGACATAGCAAAGAACGTCGCAACTTTCACCATCTTCGCTAAGTTTTTGAGTCCTCTCAGCTCAGGGTACTACTCCTAATAGCGTCTTCTGATCTTTTGCCCTTTCTGCTGTGTGTGCTGATACAACTACCGACGTCGTTTTGTCTTTTCTAGCTTTAAGATCTAGTTCACTATGAATGGAGTTGTTTGCATTTTGCACCCTTAACATTCACATTTTTTAAAATTTAACTTTGGGCCACTTTTATGGAATACTTAACGAAATAAAATAACGAGAAACTATCAAAAATGATTATAGTTTGAGCTAATTAGAGATGTATAGTTATAATTTACTTGATTACGATTCATATCTACATATTAAAAGAAGGGGAGAGGTGAACGGTGTTGAGAGAGGAAGGCAAGCGAGATTTGGGAAAGAGAGGAGAGAGGACATAGTAGTGAATACTATTGATTTGTATGAACAAATACACTTGTATCTACTTGTATCAACAGAAGCAATTATATCAAATGTATATCCATCGTATATCAAATGTATTAACGAATATAAATTGTATCATGTGTATTAATGGATACAAATTGTGTCAATGAATACAAGTTGTATCAAGTGTATTAACGAATACAAATTGTATCAATGGATATGAGTGTATCAAGTGTATATGTTCCTTGCGTATTCACTTTGTATCAAGTGTATATGTTTCTTGTGTATTCACTTTGTATCAAGTGTATCAATGAATACAATTGTATCAAGTTGTATACATTTTGTATCATGTGTTGTATAATCTTTGAAAATACAATTAATACAATATTGTATCTCTCCCTCGTTCAGGTATATGAAGAGTCTAAATATAAATCGAAGACAAAAAAGGAAAGAAGCGAGGTCTCCACCATCTCTCGCTTGATACAAGTTTCTCACCTATATATAATAGAATACAATTGGCAGAATACAAATGCAGTTGATGACCAAATTGACAAGATCCTTTAGATGGTGGGGGGAGGGGGCGCTATAAAATCTCAACTATAACTATGAATTGCAATTATATTTAAAATATAGCTATTGATAGTAAATACATATCACATATTTGTCTTACTATGTAAAAAAAACCATGAACCTCTTTCTTTGATATTTTTAACTATTTCTTTTATCTAAGGCTATATCCTCGATAATCTGAAGTTGCGTTGTTCTGTCTAATCACCTCTCCCAAATACTTCTTTGGCTTATCTCTACCTCTCCTCGTGCTTACTATATCCAATCTCTCAGCACCTCTTCACAGGAGTGTATGTGCGTCTCCTTTTCACATGTCTAAGCTATCTCAATCTCACTTTTCTCATTTTGTCTACCACATAGCCACTTCACCTAATCCTAATATTCTCATTCCTATTTTTATTTTCATTAAGGGGGTTCAGAAAAAAAAAACACAGTGCTGATAGCTAAGATTTGAACTTGGAACTTCAAGGTGAGTTTTGAACCCCTCAACTCACATTTAGGAGGTTCAAAATCAATATATAGACATAAAATTGCTTTAAAATACCTTAAATATACAATGGATTTTTTTGCCGAGGGGTGATCCCCCTCAACTACCTCTAGGTCCGTCCATGCCTAGTATGTACATACATCTACCTGATCAACATCTTCATTTTCGCAACATACATCTTCTGAACATAAGAGTTAATTCAATGAACATTTCTAAAAATCTTCATACTTTTAAAGTAATATAGATAATAAATATAAGATGGTGTACAATATTAGTTGATCGTCCTAATTTTAGTAATCTAACAAATACAGTAACTTGTTACATATTACAATTGATTATATTTTTTAGATTACATAAAAAAAAATCGATGCTGTCAGCAGAGGCAAATTTATAGGCTAAAAATGGAGCATGTGAATTCGTAATCCTTTCGCAAAACTAGATAATTTTTATTTATATTTTTGAAAATTGATATAATATTATTATCTGTTACTACCACTACCAGAAAAGTGTGAATTACATGGGGATTTTCCTGGGGATTAGTATGAAAATTTGCAAGAAAATAAGTTTCCTACAGATTTTCATACAAATCTCCAGGAAAATCCCCATATAATTCACACTTTTCTTGCAGTGTACCTATGCTACAAGAAGGTTAAATGATCCACTAATTATTTATCTAGATGACTAGCTAAGGATCAATTTTCTGTTTTTAGTTGTGCACCCAAATTTATATAAACGTCCATACATAATTAAGTTACATTGTTTCTGTTTTATTTAAAAATGATAATTAGACTGGTTTAAGAGTCGCCACTTAATTTTAAAGTAAAATTAAGAACTACTGTTATTTTCAAAAGACTAAAACATAAATCTAATGAAAACTTAAAAGGTGTTCGGGGTTCTTATTAGCATTTCGGGAAGGGTTTGAAAGCACCCAAAATGCCCGCAAATACGCGATTATCCGATAATTATACTATTTGGAGAAAAAATAATTTAACTTAACTTAACTTGCAAAATTGAACTATTTTATAGTTAGAACTATTTTAAAGGAGAAATGTTTAAATATTATCTAAGTGAGCTATCTTGCAAAAGTATTTCTTTAAATCTTGTTAAGAGATGACTGGTTTAGTTAATTTTTTAAAGTAAAATGGACGTCTTTCGGGGATTTGAATTGTTGATCTTAAGATTAATGACAAATATTAACAAGTAAATAAACATGATAAAACAAAGAGCTAGGGAAAGGGATTTGGCCCAAATATGATTTTCCTGCCCACTTGGGCCAGCATTTGGGCCTATTTTCATTTGGGCCTTCAGCCCATTTGAGTCACCTGCACCTGTCATACACTAATGTAAAGAAATATTTTTTTTTCTTTGGGACTTGGGCCTAATTTTTCACCTGTCCTAAATTCTAACAAAATAATAAACATAATGACTAAATAGGCTTAGGCCCAATAATAACAAAATACAATTTTTTTTGCATAAAGAGTGGGCCTTTGGCCCAATCTTTTCAATTCTCCTCTGCTTTCACATTTTTTCAACTTCGGGACCTGTACGTTGATTTTCAATGGCCGGTTGACTCGATAAAGGAGTTTGAGCCTTCATGGGTCTCCCGAAATGCAAAGGGGAGGCGATAGGAGTTCATAATGAACTCAGACAGATTTCACATGCGACAAAATGATGATAAAAATTAGTTCTGTAGAATAATAAAGCAACAACTGTCTAAAATAGATCACACCAGTCCCCTAAGCCAATATAAAGCGGATAATTCAATTGAACCCAAACAAAATGGATCTAGATAACGGGACATATATTCCAAAGACACTAAATGCTCGAGTCATATAATGATAGAATAATGACTATTCAAGCTACTAACTTGGCACTAAAAATAATCCACAACAACACATATTAACCAACTTATTTAGTGCACAGATATGCTAATAGAAGAGGCTAACACCTAAAGTCAGTTACTTAGGTTCGATCACTTTACGAGGGGAATCATAGCTTAAAGGAAAAAAAGGGTAATTAGGAGAGTACATCAACTATTTCACACATCAAATTAACATAATGACCGTCAACAAATATATGAACAATAAATATATATATATTATTATTATTATTTTTACATATATGTATAAATCCCGCATACTTCCAGATAACAAAAATTTGGCAATCTTTGAGAATCCATATAAACAAAAATCTCACCCACTATGATTAAACAATTTGCCAACTATGTTTTAACATTTTTTTTTTTTTTGTTAAGCTGCTAAACTAAACAATTATAAACAAACATACAAATCATGCCCTAGACAAATATTGATTCATTGATAAATAAGACAAGCTGGAACTACGGTGAATTCAAAGAATGATGTAGGCTATCATACTTAAATGCGACACTAAGGAAATCTATCAATGAGTCGTGCTTATAAAAAAATGGTTTCATCTTATAAACCTAAAACCAAATTAGCGGTGAGAAGAAGATGAAACACGTCACCTCTTTCAAGACACACCAAATCACAAAAGATTACTTCAGACAGAAGCAAAACGAACCTTACAAAATTAAGAACGGCATACCATTTAATTATTTAAATGCTTTAAAGATATTCCGAGAACAACACTAGTTATAATCGAATGAACCTTCCTAAGATGCATGGACTAAGAATAGCGACGTATTTTTATTTAAACAAGTCCTTAAAAATGGAACAAGACAAGAGCAATATTTTGATTAAAGAAGGAAAGAAATTAGACACATTTGTCAAGCAAACCAAGTATCAGTGACCAAGATTCACAATAACAGAGAGAAAACAACAGCAGACTATCAAAAACCATAAACTCTCTTATTTATCACATTTCTATACGGATAACCAACATTAAGAGAAAACAGTTACAAAGAACAAATAAGCTATCAGCCTTAAAGAGTAACTAAGTTGATCGAAACTAAGCAACACAGTGAGTAAACGATTAAGAAAACCAATCCCAAAAGAAACAAGAGCCTGATCGAAGAAACAAACCAATGGAATATAGATGAAAGTAGAGATTACCTTTTGTTGTGCAGTGAAATAGGGGAGACGAGCAGAAAGGTAGCTTCCCACGACCACAACGAGATTCTGACTCGAGCAACGATCAAGAAATTCGAGCAAAATATTGAACTCGAACACCAAAATCGATTGCTTCCTCTGACTTTTTGTAGTATATTTTTGTATGTAATTTAGCTATTTCATTTAAGCTGCTCTCTTTGCCTTAATTTTTTTTTCTCCAACCCCTCTCCAATGGAAGAGAGGAGATGTATTTATAGGGGGAAATTAAGGTGAAAAACGGATAGGAACAAGGGTCAAAACGGAATTCCCCCTTGATTTCAAAATTCAAAAATCCTTTTCCAGGGAGCAGCTGGGTTTTGTATGAGATTTCGTCCAAGATCCCAGAAAATCCGGACGAGGAGCATGGTGGGCGGTTGTTGCAGAGAAAGCTGTGGGAGCTGCTGTTTGTTGACATTTCGGACTGCTGTTGCTTTTACGTTTTTGGGTTCGCGTCTGGGGAAGAGGAAGACGCTGGCGGGGTCGTTCGGCTACTGTAGCTGTTGTCGGTTCTGCTGCTGCTATCGTTGAAATTGAAAGGGAAAAAGGGGATGGGGCCGGGTCAGGGGAATTGGGACGATTTGGTGTTGTTTCTGTTATATTGTTATTGAATTATTTGGGCTGGGGCAAATGAGGTGTTAAAGAGATAGGTCTGGGAATTGTTGGGCTGGCAGCTTTGGTATTGTTAGGAATTGTTTGACTGAAATGGGCCTGAAATGAGAAAGGTACGGGCTGCTGGAAATTAAAGAAATGGGGCCCAAAACTAAAGTCTTTGGTGGGTTCAAAGTAAGATATAACTAAGTGAATTAACAACTTAGCCAAATTGAATTTTATTTGCAAATTCGGCTAAAACTTAAATAGGACGAATTAGTATAATTAATGAGCTTCTTAATTTTAACGAAATAAAATAATTAACTCAATATACTAATGACTCAAAATATAAATTACTAATTTAGACAAAATTAATTAAAATACTCACTAAAATTAAAAAAAAATTGTGATGATTTTTGAAATGTTTATAAAATATACTAATTATATACGAAATTATATATAACATATATGTTAATTTAAAATTACAAAAAAGTGACAAAACTATTTAAAATAACTTGCAAACAATAATTATTATCACATATATATGGAAACTTTATTAAACTAATTATTTTAAATCGTTTGAAATTGAAGAAGCTCGAAATGATTAATTTATATTGTGGAGGTATAAAATTGGGTGTCAACATCTGTCCCTCGTTTGACTTGGATTGATAAAAGATATCCGAGGCAAATGAAATTGACAAATCCAATTTTGACCGACCACATCTTCATCTTCTATGAAAGGGGCTTTTGTACGGACTTGGGAATTATGGCCAAACCTCGGTAACATGTTTCCTACATATCTCAGGCTATATGAGAATTCAGGTCACTTGTAGTTCGATACGCTTGATTTAACGCACGATTCAAAAGAGTTCAAAAGTCATCCCGTTATCAGATTATGAAGAGATCGGAACGCTCGGGAATAAGATTTGAGAGTGAAAGTTGGAATACAGCCGAGTTTTCAATATTGATCCCGTCTACATATTCCTCAACTTAGGAAATCAGGCTGCTTGTAGTTCGACTCAATCGGCTGAAAATAAAATCTATTATGCAAGATAACCTTTGGTTCTGGAAGAGCGACAAAACAAGTTGAGTATGAAAAGGAAGCTTGCAACTTCTTAGTCATGAATGAGGCGCGCTTCACACCCACAACTAAGAACTTGCACAGACATAATTTCCAAAGCTCTTGGTGCATTGTCACTCAGATTGGAAGGCTACTTCCAGTAGAGACCAAAAATTTCTGGGTGCGACATTGAAACTAGGAAACCTAAAGAAAAACCCACATGCCTTCCGATAGGGGTGTGGTTTGATTGTGGTGGAAGTTGCTCCTCTGCTCGCGTCCTAAGAGTTTGACACTCCTCTTTGGACTATGTCCCACTTCGCTGCTAAGAAAAAGTTTCCCGTTGTGTTGCATCCTTTTTTATGTCGTCCGCACTTGTGATTTGCTTTGAGAATTCATCCTTTCGGATGCTCTCGACAAAGACTGAGATAAAACTCATTAGCATAAAAAATGCGATTCAAATGGGAGACAGTGCCTTTTACCATGTTTACACTTAATTGCTCTCCTTGAACCTCTGATGTCAACTCTATCGGGTTTGACGTAAAGCAAATAAAGTTTGGGTCTCATATTTGCAATATAATCTTCAATGTACTCCTCGTTTGATGTCACAGTAATAAAATAGGCTGATGTAGTATGCTGATAATTCTCTTGATGTTGTCTTTGCAAAGGAAAATGATTCTGACCAAATGTCATTATTTTAATGACATTTTGCATCAAATGTCATTGTTTTTTTGCGATATTTGTTCATAAATGTAAATAAATTCTTTATTTTTCGACATTTATTTCAAATATCACCGAATAAATGTCGTCATATCTCTACTTTCTTGTAGTGTGATGTTGATTTTCTTGTGATGGATAAATCTTTCTCTTGCGATGCATAACTCCTTCTCTTGCTATGCATGAATCCTTCTCCTGCGATGTATGAATTCCTTTCCCGCGATGCATTAATCTTTTTCCCGCGATACATGAATCTTCTCTAGCAATGCATGAATCTCTTTTCTCGCTATACATGAATCTTTTTCCTACGGTGCATGAATCTCCTCTTGCAATCCATGAATCTCTTTTCTTGCGATGCATGAATCTTTTTCTCGCGATGCATGGATCTTCTCTTGCGATGCATGAATCTTTTTCCCGCGATACATGATTCTTTTCCTTTGCAATGCATGAATCTCTTTTCTTGCGATGTATGGATCTTTTCTCGCAATGCATGAATCTTTTCCTGCGATGCATGAATCTTTTCCTGCGATGCATGAATCTTTTCCCTTGCAATGCATGAATTTTTTTTGCAACGCATGACTTTTTTATCTTGGTGATGCCATCCCTGGTACCGTACAAAGATAATGCTTCACCAAACAATGTAGGTGATCTTCTAGGTATCTTATAGTGGTGGCATTGTCTTTTTGACAATAATAAAAATGACCCTTGGAGTGGTGGTATCGTCTCATTTGACAATACGATATAAATGACTCTCCGGGTAGTAATATTATCATGTCCGATAATATAATGCAGATAATGTCCTCCAAGTATCTTTAGTTGCTGGAAAATAAATATAATTTCTTTCTTCGAGGTTTTCCTTTGTTCCATCTCTAAACGTAATCGCATATTCATTATGGACCTCGCCTTGTTGGGAATTGAATGAAATAATGTGATTCATATTCCAAAAATTTAATATAAGCAACATAAAGCATTTCCTGCATCCACAGAAAAAATTGTCAATTTTTGGGGAGGTTTTCGCCCTTTTTGGACTTCTCCCTAATCATTGAATGGTGTAATCGGCTGAATTTTGGGGTAAACCTATAGACCTGCATCCACGGAAAAATTGTTAGTTTTAAAAATGAACTGATCTGTGTCGATCTCTTCGGTTGTCTACTTATTGTCTTGCTATCTCCGGTTGATTTTTCCTATCTCCCGCCTCTTGATAGATAAGACAAAATATTTTTATGCAAAATAATTGAAACATAAAAGAAAAGTTTTAAGAAAAAAAATAGATTCTCAAGAAAATAATATCTGGAAAAGGTCACTTCCAAGTGTCATGTCACGTCGAGCTCTAGCGAACATTTTCGAAGTTGGTTCCTCGAGGTCTATCTGATTACTTGTTGGGAAGTATTCAAAGTTGTTTTAAACTGCCGATAAACCCAGTTGAAATTTTTGAGATCAGTCTAAAAAATTTATGTCCCAGTTAGCTGTCTTGGTGTATCTTTAACCGTTGGTGATCAAATCAAATCACGAAATTTTTGAGATCCCCTCAAAAATTCTATCCCAGTTACGAATTTCAAAGTAACTTCAGTCTCGACTTTGTTGGAGAGATCTTCTTCTTGAGAATTTTTGAGTCCCTCTCAAAAATTTATCCCAGTTTCTATTGTAAAGAGAAATAGAAATCTTACGGGAAATATGACCGAGCCGTTGTGGCGCCTACGTATCCCGTTGAGGCAGAAATCAGGTAAAATGTAGTTCCCCTTTCAAGGATTAACATAAATAGAAAATTTAAGCAAAGAACCCACCGAGGCCGACATAGTTCGCCTACGTATCTCATTCTTGAGAATTCAGGTCGAACGTAGTTCAAATACAAGAGAATATTAAAAAGGGATAAAAGGTTGACCGAGGCCGACATAGACCGCCTACGTATCTCATTCTTGAGAATTCAAGTCAGACGTAGTTCATTACGAGAGGGATAAAATTTAAAACGACGCGATTACAAGCAAATAGAACGATTACAAGGAAATAACAGAAAATACAAACTGGAACTTTACACATAGTATCTCTTGACAACATCTGAGTTGATTGGTTTTGGCCATTCGGTGCCATCCATCTCCGACAGGACCGAAGCACCTCCAGACAACACTTTACGAACCATGTAGGGTCCTTGCCAATTTGGTGCAAATTTCCTTTTGTACTCATCCTGATGAGGGAAAATGCGTTTGAGAACCAACTGACCAATCTCAAACATTCTGGCTCTTACTTTCATGTGGAAAGCACAAATCATTCTCTGTTGATACAGTTGACCATGACAAACCGCAACCATTCTCTTCTCATCAATCAATGTTAATTGATCAATTCACTTGCGAACCTAATCAGCATCACTCAATTCAACTTCTTGGATGATTCTCAAGGAAGGTATTTCGACTTCGGCAGGTATAACTGCTTCTGTTCCATATACTAGCAAATATGGAGTAGCTTCAACAGATGTTCTGACAGTCGTTCGGTAACCCAACAAAGCATATGGCAGCATCTCGTGCCAACCTCTGCGATTATCAATCATTTTCCTCAGAATCTTCTTTATGTTCTTATTGGCGGCTTCTACAGCTCCAATCATTTGGGGGTGATAAGCGGTCGAGTTCCGGTGAGTAATCTTGAATTGTTCACATATCTCTCTCATCAAATGACTATTGAGATTCGCTCCATTGTCAGTAATGATGGATTCTTGTACTCCAAATCTACATATTAGATTGTTGCGAACGAAATCAGCTACAACCTTCTTGGTCACCGATTTATACGAAGCTGCTTCCACCCACTTGGGGAAGTAGTCAATGGCAACCAAAATGAATTTGTGTCTGTTAGAGGCGGCTGGCTCTATTGAACCAATGACATCCATGCCCCAAGCTACAAATGGCCAAGGTGAACTCATGGCATTGAGTTCGTGAGGCAGCACTCGAATCAAATATCCATGCACTTGACATTTGTAACATTTCTACACAAACTTGCAACAATCATGTTCCATAGTCATCCAAAAATAGCCGGCTCGAATGATCTTCCTTGCTAAAGTGATCCCATTCATGTGAGTACCACAAACTCCGGCATGTATCTGTTACAGAAGCTTCGCAGCTTCGCTAGCACCAACGCATCTGAGAAGACCTAAATTTGGAGTCCTCCTATAAAGGATTTCCCCACTTGCAAAGAAGTTGAGGGCCATACGACGTATCGACTTCTTCTGGTTGAACGTTGCATTCTCCGAATAAGTCCCGGTCTCTAAATACTTCTTGATGTCAAAATACCAAGGTAAACCATCTGGTTCCACTTCAACATGTGAACAATGGACAGGTTACTCTTTTACCTCTATATCCACTAGATCAATATAACTTATATCTGGATGCTTAATCATTGACGCGATGGTGGCAAGAGCATCGACCAACTCATTCTGTGTCCTGGGAGTGTGTCTAAACTCAATCTTGTGAAATCTCTTGCACAACTTCTGTATATACCGCACATACGGTGTGATCTTTGGGTTCTTCACGGCCCATTCTCCTTGAACTTGATGAATCAGCAAATCTGAATCTCCAATAACCATAAGCTCATGAACATTCATGTCGATGGCCATCTTCAAACTAAGGATAAGGCAAATCTGCCATGTTGTTCGTGCAATCAAATAAGAGTTTAGCTGCCATATGATAGTGTTGACCGGATTCCGATACTAAGACCGCTCCGATACCTTTCCCTTGGTGATTCGCCGCTCCATCAAAGAATACTCTCCAACCAGAGTAGGCTTCAGAAATATCTTCACCCACAAATGAAACTTCCTCGTCGGGAAAATAAGTCTTGATCGGCTCATACTCCTCATCAACTGGATTCTCTGCAAGATGATCAGCTAAGGCTTGTGCTTTTATCGCCTTTTTAGTCACATACACAATGTCAAACTCACTCAAAAACATTTGCCATTTAGCCAACTTTCCGGTCAGCATTGCTTTCTGGAAAATATACTTCAACGGATCCATCCTGGAAATAAGGTGTGTGGTATAAGAAGACAAATAATGTCTCAACTTCTGAGCAATCCATGTCAAAGCACAACATGTTCTCTCCAAAAGAGTGTAACGAGCCTCATATAGAGTGAATTTCTTGCTTAAGTAATAAATGGCTCGCTCCTTTTTCCCAGCTTTGTCATGTTGACCAAGCATGCATCCCAATGCGTTATCCGAGACCAACAAATATAGCAATAATTGACTCCCTTCTTGCGGAGGGACCAACACCGATGGATTGGACAAATAGTTCTTGATGGCATCAAAAGCAGTTTGACATTCTCCGGTCCACTTGGTCGAATCATCTTTTTTCAATAACTTAAAGATGGGCTCACACACCACGGTGAATTGAGCTATGAACCGGCTGATGTAGTTCAACCTTCCCAAAAAACTCATCACATCTTTCTTGGTCTTTGGAGGAGGTAATTCTTGGATCGCCTTGATCTTGGAAGGGTCAAGCTCAATGCCCTTTCTGCTGACTATTGTCACGACCCAAGCCTAGGGCCTAGACGTGACATGGCGAATGAGGAACCCGAAGGAACCCCAAACAAGCCTCTCAAACTTGTCATCACACTACATCGGTCGCGGAAGTACATTCAACATTAATTAACGGG
>JAJOOF010003100.1:0-42852 GCA_029582545.1 Solanum lignicaule
GGGTGATACCCTGTTCCATACCAAAAGCCAAAAGAACTTGGCTACAAAATTTACGGTGGCCTTCCAAATACCCAAGTACAGTGTGCTGACCCACTCCATGCACTCTCCGTCCACAGCTATGTACTTGGCCAGCCAAAGTAATACAGCCTCCCTTTACTCTACATTCCGCTGGAATGCTCCACTCCGTATTGGGATCGGCTGATAGTGATATGAGATATGTCCACCAAAAAACTCCGAACTAGAGTGGAGGTGAAAGGGGCCTAGGTTGTGGGCTTGGACCATTTGTCTATAAAACCACGGAGTGTGGCAGCATAGAAGGCATATAACTACCTTATTATCTCCTATTTATAAGTCCCTAGGTGTCGAGCTATCCACTCGCATTTGTGTTGTTGAAAGAGTCAGTGGATGTCATGTATGGTGTGTAGGCTCCTTGTGAGAACTCTACGCTCCTCTGTGATAGGCCGGACCATCTTCTCTTTTTAATTTAACATCTTGGCATCCCTGTAGATTTGCCATTAAACCTCAACGCACCATCTGTTAAGCGCCTCAGCAATTGGAGCAGGGTCGGTGTTTGGCGGCATTGGAACCTCCCCCAAACTAGTAACCTCATCAGACGAGGCAGCCCTGCCATGTGAACTCAAGCTTGTTGTGGAGCCAGAAGCAGACCCTGAAGCAGAGGCAGACGTAAAATCGGAAGCAGATCCAGTCGGTGATGCGATCCGTTTATCTTCCTCATCAGACTGGGAGGCAGTGACTACGTTGGGAACCACCTGCTTAGATTGATTTTGGGTAGTCCGGGGTGCTGTGGGGGAGACATATGCGGGGTCATTCTCCGCATCAGTATCTTCATCAATTAATTTGCGGGTTGGTGCCGTTGATTTGGACCTACCCTTTGCTGCGACGGCCGTAGCCTTCTTTGGAGCCATGGTACCTATGGAGGATGAATTATTACCAATATAACCTAAAAACATAATCGAAATTTTTTTAAAACCAATAATGAACCAAAACAAAAATTGAAAAATTTCTGGACAGTAGCTGACTTGCTGACCCACGGTAGGTACCTACGGTCCGTGGAAGGAACCACTGTCCGTAGGTCAAAGTACCCAAAAGACGAGTCTCTGATTTGAACCACAGATGTGCAAAATGGTCCGTAGATGGAACTACGGACTGCAATCCACCTCCGTGGTTCCACAGTTAGCATGGTTCGGTTTTTTGCAGACTCACGATCCCGACATACGGTCCGTAGATGGACCTATGATCCGTGGATGAGGTCTCGTAGGTCGGATTTGTGCTAGGTTTTGGACCTTTATACTATTGTACACCAAGTTCATTCCTCAATTCATTCAATCCTAGGTCTATTCATGCATTTCAACATAAAACAAGATAGTTCATCATCGCTAGGGTTTCGAATACATGCAATTTAACTCATTATTCAACCGACACAGGAAACCCTAAGTCAGAGCATTTACTTTAAACCAGTTAACATGCTTTGTTCATCAATTAAAATTAACAAACATTCATAATCTATCGTCCCTAAGGTGTTTCTAACATACAATTCATGGAGAACACATACAATATCACACCCAAGGTCAAGATCCACTTCCTGACTTTCAATAACAACAATGAACAGAAATTCAAAGTGAAGGGGAAGTCGATTACCTTACTAGCAAATGAAGTGGGTGATGGTGTCATGACCTTAGACCTCCAGCAACTTCTTACTAGCCTTTTCACCAGACCCGGACACCGAAAACTCTGGAAAAAATAAGGAATGAGGGAATTTGGAAGAGAGGAAAGTGAATTGGGACTATTGGGAAATGTAAGGGGAATGATTTATGGGATATGAGAGTAATATAGAGGGATTTTAGGAGAGGAGATGTTTAAAAATGGTTGGGGGGAGTTTTGGTAATGTGGGCGATGTTTTAAAAATGAGGAGTTTTATTAAAAGGGGTCTGGGCCAGGTGGGGTAGAAACTAGGGTTTGGACCCACAAGACCCCAGCTACGATCCGTGGGTCGACCTACAGACTGTAGATGAGGTCCGTAGGTCACTTTCTCACTTAGACAAATTAGAGATCCTAACTAGGATTTACGGACATAATTCACGGTCCGTGGAAGGAACCACGGACTGTCGATGGGGTCCGTAGACCTCTGCAACAGACATTTTCTACTGATTTTGCTTTTCGTCCCTGCACATGTAGCAATCGTTAGGCCTTTTTTTTACATTTTCTGAATAATTTTTGGACACGAACCCTATGCTATATCTAGCCAATACTAAAACAAAAATAAAGCACCTATCTAAAGGAATACAGAAAAGTAAATAAACAAAGAGACCTACAAAATCGAAGAGAAAAACCTATAGTTGGCTAGATTGTACATCTTGGGTTGCCTCCCAAGCAGCGCTTGATTTAACGTCGCGGCACGCGCAGGCCTCTTGATTACTCAGACTTTATCAAGATAGTAGGCCTCAACAACTTCTTGAACACTTTTCGCGTTTCCCAGATAGACCTTGATCCTTTGCCTGTTTACCTTGAACATTGTTCCCTCGTTGTTTTCGCTCGACCGCTCCATGTGGGAGCATTTGCGTGACTAAAAATGGCCCAGTCCACTTAGACTTGAGATTGCCTGGAAATAAGTGCATCCTAAAGTTGAATAGAAGCACAAGATCACCAACAAAAAATTCCCCTTTTTCAATCTCTTGATCATGATACTTCTTCATCTTCTCCTTGTACAAGGCTGAACTTTCATAAGCTCTTAGGCGAAACTCATTAAGCATATTCAAGTCACTCATTCTCTGATTCGATGCGGCATCCCAATCCCAATTTAGCTTCTTTATTGCCCACATGGCCTTATGATCTAGTTCTACCGGCAAATGGCAAGACTTCCCATATACAAATTGGTAGGGGGACATACCTATGGGAGTCTTGAATGAGGTGCGATAGGCCCATAGAGTATCATCAAGTTTCCTTGACCAATCAGTTCTATTAGCATTCACAGTCTTACCCAGAATCTGCTTGATCTCTCTGTTGGACACTTCAACTTAGCCACTAGACTGCGGATGGTAAAGAGTGGCCACATTGTGGCGGACGCCATATTTCTCAAGTAGCGCCTTGAACAACTTACTACAAAAGTGAGAACAGCCATCGCTGAAAATCTCCCTAGGTGTACCAAATCTAGAGAAGATATTCTCTTTCAAGAATACGGTGACACTTTTACCTTCATTGTTGGAAATCACAATTGCTTCCACCCACTTCGACACATAATCAACCGCAACAAAAGTATACTTCATCCCATTTGAACTCACAAATAGACCCATACAATCAATGCCCCATACATCAAACAACTCTCTCACCAATATAGGATTGATAGGAAGCTCTTGCCTCTTTGAAATTCCTCTTTCTCTTTGGCAACGGTCACAAGACTTGGCGAAATCATGAGCATCTTGGTGGATAGTAGGCCAGTAATACCCACACCCCAAAATTGTATGCGTTGTCCGAATACCACTATGATGCCTACCAAAATGCGATGAATGACACACCTCTAGTATACTAAACATCTCGACCTCGGGCACACAATGAAGAATAATCCCATAAACACAACTACGGTACAAGTAAGGCTCATCCCAAAAGAACTTCTTCACATCATGCATAAACTTTTTCCTTTGGTGAAAAGACAATTCCGGTGGTACCAGATCACTTGCCAAATAGTTTGCAAAGTCTGTGAACCAAGGAATCAGATCATGATAAGCAACCAATACTTGTTCATCTGGAAAAGCATCATTAATTTCAGCCCTATCACCAAGCTTGAGCATAGCTTCTTCCTCCAATCTGGACAAGTGATTGACAACTTGATTTTCAGTTCCCTTTCTATATTTCACCACAAAGTCGAACTCTTGCAGCAACAACACCCATCTAATCAACCTCGGTTTTGCATCCTTCTTAGCCATCAAATACCTCACTACAGAATGGTCAGTATGCACAATGACCTTAGTACCAAGCAAGTAGGATCGAAATTTCACGAATGCAAAAATCAATGCAAGCAGCCCTGTTCAGTCAGTGTATAGTTCTTTTGAGCCACATTTAGAGCTTTTTTAGCATAGTAAATAGGATGAAAAATCTTCTCTCACCTTTGTCCCAATATCACACCAAGCACCACTCCACATGCATCACACATCACTTTAAACGGTTGCCCCCAATCCGGTGAAATAATGATAGGTGCGGAAACTAGCTTTTCTTTGAACTCTCCAAATGCTCTCAAACAAGCATCATCAAACTCAAACTTGCACTCCTTTTCGAGCAATTTGCACAAAGAGTGTGCAATTTTGGAGAAATCCTTGATTAACCTTCTATAGAACCCTGCATGCCCAAGAAAACTTCTAATACCTTTTACAAAGATAGGTAGTGGAAGCTTTTGTATTACCTCAACTTTCGCTTTATAAACCTCAATACCCTTCTCAGAGATTCGATGACCCATAACTATCCTTTCTTTCACCATGAAGTGGCACTTCTCCCAATTGAGCACAAGATTGCACTCTTCACACCGTTTAACTACCTCATCCTAATGATCCAAACAACAATCAAACGATTCACCTACCACAGAGAAAGCATCCATAAATACCTTAATAGTGTCCTCCACCTTATCAAAAAATATCGACATCATACAATGCTAGAAGGTCGCTGGAGCCCAAATGGCATTCGTTTGAAGGCGGTCTTCTCTTGGTCTTCCAGAGCTATGGAAATCTGATTGTAGCCCAAATAACCATCAAGAAAACAATACCAACCCTTACCAGCAAGTCGGTCCAACATTTGATCCATGAACGACATAGGGAAATGGTCATTTTCTGTCCAAGCATTTAATTTCCAGTAGTCCATGTAGACTCTCCATCCAGTCACAGGCCGCATCAGAATGAACTCATTTTTAGCATTTGGAACCACAGTAATCCCACCTTTCTTGGGCACACACTAAACATGACAAACCCAACTACTATCTTCAATAGGATAAATAACTCCAACATCTAACCACTCGCTGATCTCCTTTTTCACTATCTCTTGCATAAGCGGATTTAATCTTCTTTGGTGCTCGATACAAGGCTTTTAATCCGGCATGAGTTGAATTTTATGAGAACAAATGCCAGGAGGGATCCCAATAATGTCCGTAATCGTCCATCCAATAGCCCGCTTGAACCTCTTTAAAACGGAAACCAATGCCTCAACTTGTGTCTCATTCAAATCTGTCACAATGATGACCAGTAGAGTACCATCTCTCCCCAAGAATACATACGTCAAATGTGATGGTAGACCCTTAAGCTCCAATTTTGGAGCCTCTTCAATTGATGGTCTTGCGGGTGGAGAGTCGCGATTCTTCATGTGTAACTCCAATCTATTTAGTTTTGAACGGAATTCGAACCTATCAATTACGACAACCAATTCATCATAGTCTTTAATACCATCACCCTCAAAATTCATCATTACCTGTTCATTATTCAATCGGAACTTCATCTGCCCTTTCTCTATATCAACCAAGGCGCGCCCAGTGGCAAAGAATGGCTCCCAAGGATAATGGGAACCTTAAAGTCAACCTCACAATCAAGTATCTCAAAATCCGCTGGAAAGATAAAAGACTCCACTTTCACTAGTACATCTTGGAGCATACCAATGGTCTTCTTCACAATTCTATCGGCCATAAGCAATCGTATTGTAGTCGGCTTTGGATCCCCTTAACTCTAATTCTTGTAAATAGACTATGGCATCAGATTAATAATAGCACCCAAATCGAACAACGCCTTTGCTAATGTAGCAACCCAATGGTTTAAGGAACAGTGAAAGCACCAGGATCCTCCTTTTTCTGCGCAAGGGACCTCGTATCAATAGCACTACAATGTTGCAACCTATCATCATCTTCAAAATTCACGGCCCTTTTCTTCATCACCAAATCTTTCATAAACTTTGCATACCCAGACATTTGCTCGAAGACTTTTATCAACAGAACATTGATGGAAAGTTGCTTCAACATACTAATAAACCTGCAGTATTTGCCTTCTTCAGTTTTCTTCACTAACCCCTGTGGGAAGGGAGGTGAAGGTCTAGGAATGGGAACAACTTTTTGGGTTATCTCCACTTCCTTCTCTATAGCATTCTCGGACTCTCTAGTAATCTTAATCTTGTAATCATCTTTACTAACCTCAACTTCAACCTCAGATGGTATAGGTGGATCAATGGTCTGCTTACCCCCTCGAGTGGTGACTGCCATACAATGCCCATCATTATTTGGATTTTGTATGGTGTTGCTTGGAAGTGTACCGGGCTGACGTGGGTTCACTATAGTATACAACTGATTCATATGTTGCTCAAGTTACTTGATCGCCACTTCATGGGCATCAACTTTTTGACCAAAACCAGACAAGTCATTTCGCATCTCCTTTACATTCTCGTCAGTCGAATCAAACCTCTTTATCATCTTCTGCATCATATCCTCAATCCGTGACATACTACCCCCAACTTCCCTATTACCAGATTCCCAATTTTGAGGAGGAACATAAGGACCGCCCCTATAGTTTCTGTTGCCATAGTTGTTCCGATTGAAGTTGTTATCGGGATTGTAATTCCCATCTCGGACATATTGACCCTCTCGATTGTAGTTTGCATAGTTCTGACCTTGGTTTCCTTGACTTTTGCGCCAATTCTCTAAATTGGAACCTTGGGTGTTGGCTCGAAAACCCCCTTCTGATCATTCACTGCATAAGTATCCTCTTCATAGTAGCACTCCTCAATCGGTGGAGAATTTCTAGTCAAATAATTCACAACATTTATATTTTCGGTACCTCCGCTCACATGCTTCAACACCAACCCAAGTTCTGTCCTCATCTGAGCCATCTCCTTACGAATGTCATCGACAGATTGACTAAGTGCAGATTGAACTGCAAAAGTGCTTCTTCCAGTCTCTGACTTTCGAGTACTCCATGCTTTATTGTTCCGGGAAATCCTCTCCAGTTTCTCAGTGATCTCCTGAAAAGTGCACTCACCATATTATTCTCCTGCAATAGTATCAAGCACAACCTTACCATTATCATCTTGGCCTCCATAGAAATACTCTTTCAGTGACTCATCATCAATACAGTGGTTTGGAACACTTCATATGAAAGTAGTGAATCTGTCCCACAAACTACTTATAGACTCTCCAGGTAGTGCTATGAAGTTATTGAGTTTATCTTTATGGTTCAGCTTCTTGGACACTGGGAAGTACTTTGCCATGAACAATTTATTCAATTGATCCCATGTGTAAATTGAGTTATAAGGTAGCTCGGTAAACCATACAGCAGCATCACCGGTCAATGATAGAGGGAAGACTCTCAACCCAATGACATCCATGTCTAAATCTGGTTGACCCACACCACTCTTGCAAACACTCATCAACTTCGCCATGTGCCATATGGATCCTCCGATGCTAATCCATAGAACATACCCCTCACTATAAGAATCTACATCAAATTTCTCATCACCACGAATTTATGCCCCGGAGGTAGAACAATAGGTCCTTCAGATTCAGTAACATTGAAGTCGACCCTATAGTTATCACGCAGCCTCGGTGCTGGTGGATTCTGTATCCTCAATGCATCTCCAATAGATTACCACCTTGATTTTCAGTATTCTCATTACCAACCCTAGGAGGCTATAATTCAACTCCATCACCTTTATTTCCTCTGTTATGGTTGACTAGGACTCCTTGATTTTTCATTCTACGCAAAGTGTTGTTCAATTCTAGATCGTAAGGAGTCAGTGGTTCACCTTGACTTCGTATACTTGGCATACACTAGAGTAGGAACATGAGAGAAACAAAAACAAAAGAAAAAAGTAAAATTAGGAAATAATTGGCTAAAGTTCAATAATGTAGTTAAACTTAATCCAAAAGCCAAATTTCCCGGCAGCGGTGCCAAAATTTGATACACTCAAATTACACCTCCCTAAAGAAGTATAAATGATCGTTGTCAAATAAAGAACCCAACTAGTAGGTTGGGGTCGATCCCACGAGGAATATGGTTTAGACTTAAACGTAACTTACGATTATATTTGTTTAGTCAAACTATTTTCGAAACAATTAAGTAAAGGGGGAGGGGGGTTGTGAAACAAATAATTGATTGTTGTTAAGTGACAAGTGAGCAGGATTCCAACTTTGTTGTTATTAATGAGAAAAAGTAACTAGGGTATATGTGTTACCCATAAGCTCATAACGCGGCAATCCTAGTAATAGTAACCCTTTCCTAGTGTATCACATGCAAAGTGGTAAGTTATGTATGAATAATTCCATGGTCTGGCAACTAGAGAATTTCACCTCGCACCTTGGTTCGGCTACGTGCATATAATTTACTAACCCTTACTTTTACCTCATATAAGACATCACATCAATGTATGGCTTAGTTTTCACCCTCGCACCAGTTGACATTATACTATTAGATAGTATCACACTAGATCTATGTTGATAATTCTTTTCTTATTAACTACTCTTTTTTCCAGCAAGTAGCAACAAGGCGAGTTCTAATGTTGGCCATTTAAAAAGACTTCTAAACGAAAGAATTATCAATGCATATAATAACATTATTCAAGAATTACTTAGTTACAATTCATACTTTGTTAATCGCTCAAGGTTCCCACAACCCTAGTTGTGGATTTAGTTACCCATAATAGCAAGAACACAATTAATATTTTTAGAAGAAGAAATCTTGAACTTGCGTAATAAGAAGAAGAAACCCAGAATCTCAACATGAATTTCGAAGACAAAATTTTCAAAACGAACTTAGGAAATCAAGAATTGCTAAAATTGCAAGTTAATCTCCAAAGCCAAAAACTAGAACAAAAGTAGTAAAGTCTAACCCCCAAAAATGAAGTTTACATGCCCTATATATAGAAAAAAATGTCCCAAATAAAAAGGAAATGAAATAAGAAAATAAAGTTTCTAGATGCTATTTCGATCTACAACACTTTCCTACGGACCGTGGATTGACCTAAGGTCTGTAGGTCCCTTCCGTGGTTTTGGACTTAGGCAATTTTTCGAAGCACAAAATCTCCACCTCTCAGTAACAATCGATGGCTCAGCAAGATGGACCGTGGTTCGATCCATGGTTCGTGGATCCTTCTCTGTAGATCCATACTTAGACTTTTGAAATCATGTACTGGAACCCCCTTTTCTGAATCATTTGGCAGAACTGCAGGATGGCCCGTAGGTCGACCTACGGTTCATCGTTTGCAATCGTGGTTCCACACTTGGTCAAGAATTCACTAATTTTCCTTCAATCCTTGCTTGTCCATCTACGCTCACTATCTATGGAATGTGATTGGACTTACGGTCCATATGTCACTTCCATAGATGCCCTTTTCTGCACAATTCTTCAGTTGTGTCTCGATACATCCACGTCTGAACTTATTTCCTGTAAACATGATAAAAACACATTAATACCAATACAAAATTTCCCTAGACACACACAACTCCTAAGTGACATGTATTAAAAATACCATAAACTCACGGTATATCACTGCATCACTCCAAAGATCTTCTTGACCTCATTAGTGAAGCTTTGGGGATCCTCACCAATTTGTGATCCTAAGAGTTAAGACATCTTAGGACTCTTAAACCTAATGCTCTGATACCAAGTTTGTCACTACCCAAGGGTACCCCATGGACGTGAACACGGGACCTAGTATCACGAGTGACCCCAACCTTACCCTAGTGGCATAGTCATAAGCATACTAAAGATAAACTGGATCAGTGAAACTATGCGGAAGCTAAATCATCATGTAAACTGAAATGATGGGGAATACCCATATACTTTTTGAATAAATGAAAACTGAGAGTTTGAGTACTAATGAAAAGTCAAACTCTATGACTAAAGTTGAAACTAACTATGTCTGAAATAAACCTCTAAACTGACTAGAAGTACAGGGACATGCCCCAGCTAAATCTAGCAAAGACTGAAACTAAAACTAAAAGCAAGAAGATAATCATGTCACTAGTCCTCGAAGAATGAGGACTCACTAATGCTGCTGAACTAAAGATCGGGAACCGATCTATGCGTGATCTGACTGTTGAGGACCTGAACCTACATCACAAGAAGATGTAGCGCAGAGTATGCGTCTGTACTTGAAAGGTACTGACCATGCAGGATAGAATAAAGCTGAATAACAACATAAGTGAACAAGCAATAAAGCAATGATATAATCTGAACATGATAAGGATACTGGAAATATTGAACATTGCTAAACTGAATGCAATGACCAAGTTTATAACATACTAAGACTGAATATTGAACTGTACTTATAACATGGTCAATGCAATAGAATCTGACTGAACGGTAACGAAGCTACTAATAACTGACATAATACCACATGAGCTAAATGTGGAGTCCGATGTATACGCCCCATCGCGCGGACCCAATATACCCTGCTAGAGGTATAGAGGCATGCTAGCGTGATCACTAAAATGTAATTCCCAACATAGGGGACTTATCCTACGAGACATGTAGTTCTGGGACTTGAGGGTGACTGATCCTAGTCCACTCGGTATTAGGCTTCTCCCAATTGAATAAGTAATTAATAGTTTATGACTGAAATGGTGTAAAACTGGATAGCTCAAAATACTGACATGCAAACTGAGAATGCAACATTAATATATTGATAATAATACATTCGAAAATCCAGGCATGTTTATATATATAACTGAATTAACTGACCTAGCATATGTAATTCATGAACTAAAGAACTACATAGCTAGGGTTCTGAGATTATGCATGAACCTTCGCAATAACGATACTTAATTCATGATAATACGATTTAGATCATTCTATCAGCTGAAACCCAACAATTCTAACATTCAAGAAACTCTTAGTCTAGATACTATTAAGGGAATTGAGATTCTGACTGAAATCTAGGGACCTAATGGGTGAAAGGAACCAACTAGTGAAATCGCACATACGTGGTGACGAATTCCAGGGAGAAATCTTTCAATTTTGGGGCTGGAACTGATGGAACGTTGATGCATTCTTAAACTAGGGTTCTTGACCTCTTTCTCCTCTTACGCTTTAATTTTTCTAAGTTTTGAATGAATAATTTGACTTAGGTAAGTTCTAGTTATATTTCTAGGCTAAAACTGATCAAAACTACGTAGTTTAGGGTCCAACACATAAGGAAAAGACTAAAAGACCCCTGACTTAACTGTTATTGGGGTTATCGACGGACGGGACTGACGGACCATCGATCGACTGACGGTCCGTTCTAGTCAACCATCAGTCGTGATTGGATGCTGGAAATTTGGGGTCTGATACATGGACCCGGACCACGGTCCGTGGTCTAACCTACGGCGTGTGGGTTCGGCCTTACCCTTAGACCAAAAAATTGGGTTGAGTCTGGGTAGGGTTGCAGATGCGAACCACGAAGCACCAACATGGGTAGTGGGTCACCCTACGGTCCGTGGGTGGCAACCTTGGGGTGCACCTGCAAGTTCTGGAAATTTGCATTAAGGTCTATTTTCAGATTCGGGGTGTTACATATATGAAAACTTTTTTGTAATAAAGAGTTACGATTAACTCTTCGGGGTGGCCCAGTGCTTTGAGCTTGGGACTTCCATGTTAGAGGTCTCAAGTTGGAAACCCCTTGCCAACGAAAATAAGGGTTCGCCTTCTGGGTTGAGCTCATCGTACCAGGCTTGCATAGTGAAGGTTACCTCTCCTATGTGGTTTGCGAGCTATTGCATGGGAGTTGGGGTTTTACCCTGTGCACACCCAAAGGGTAACGGCTACGGGTTTCCCATGTCATAAAAAAAATAAAGAGTTACAATTGTATACATTGTAGTTTTAGACCAACACCAAGCCAAGGTGCTGAACAAGGGGAAAATTTGAGTTCTTTAGAGTTTCCAACGGGCTTGATTCGAGGTAAGTGATGGTTGTATATTTTCCAGTTGATGTATGGATGCATGTTTATTGCTTTATAGTTTTATTCGTGCAATCCATGTTGGAGTAAATACAGGAAAGGAGATGAAATGATATCATGTTGATAGTCTCCGAGAATACTAACCCAAAATTTGACCTTGAAAATATCTGTAGTCTGGTGCCACAGAAGCTTTCTATGGCTTGTAAAAGTATCTACGGAGCGTAGATGGGTTCATGGAACCAGGCCTTTGAAAGTTGGTTCTCAGGTCTAAGTTTCACGGACTAGACTATGGATCGTAGAAGTTCCTACGGTCGTAGAAAGGCCTCGTGAAAACCATGTCCTAAAAAACCCTAGTAAGCTTTCTATGATTGAGAAGGACGGCCCATCAAAGTTTCTACGAGCTGTATAAAGGATCTGTCTACCCCAATTTCAGAGATCCATAACCCAACATGTTTTCTACGAGGGGCTTACAGCTCATAGACTTTTCTACGAATCATAGATAGCCTTCCGTAGATGTCTTTCGTTAGTTTCTAAGAGGGTTTATTTTTAGTCCTTTCCCACCCTTTATAAACCTATACCCCGACCTTTTTGCACCTAATTAAGGTCATAAGAAACCCCTAGCACAAAGTTGAGTTGAAAGCTCCCTTAGCGCTTAAGTTTCACTATAAGATTCAACTTAAGTCAAGTTCAAACAATCATATATGTCATATAATTATGAATTATTTGTCCCATAACCTATGAAATTAAAGGTCTACGAGTCCTCTTTCAACGCCACCAAGATTGCTCCATTTCGAGTTTGGAATAAAATGTTATGCATGTTTTAGTAAACCCATGTAAGACAATCGAAGTTCACAGATGACGTGACAGACGGTGGAGTGTTCCACAGATCGTTGAGCCATCTGTGATGGGCTGCTGCAATTATTTTTTAGGAACTTCCTGCATGCATTCCAAGGTTATTTTTGTCTTTTCCGAAGCTTTTTAACCTTATACTATGTTTTTTTAGTTTTTAAACTGAGTATATCATTCAACTAACTAGTTTTCCTCTCAAAATATTTGATCCCAACATTCAAGTATCTAGAAATTCTCACAAAACTCACTTGGGGTTCCTCTTCTCCATCAAAAATCCTAAAAACTTCCACGCCAAAAATTCAAGATACAAAGAGAAAATTTCCATCCAAGGTTTTCCCATGTTCTTCCACTCTAGGAATTTCATAAAAGAGTTTTTACTCTCAAGATCAAGCCTTAAGATTTTAAGCTCAATATAAATCAAATCTCCACCAAATTTTGCATTCTAAAATCTTCATAATCAGGTATGTAAGACTATCATAGTATTGGACTAGTTTGTCCTCACGCCCTACATCTACTTTCAAATCAGTAAAAGAGTAATCTAGGGTTCTATCCTTAGATTTGAGTATTTTTTAGATGAGTTGATGTTGAGTTCTGAGTTCTTGAGTTCCTAATTATTGAATTTCTATTCCTAATTATTGAATTTTTGTATATTTTGCATTGAGATTGATTGAGTTGATTTTTCATGTCTATTCTTTAGTATGAACTCTATCCCTGAGTATTCCTTGAGTTCTTATTAAGAATCTTTTAAACAAACGTAAATGTTTTAAACTAAGTTTTGAGAAAGCAAAGAGGAGTCTTGAGAAAGAGTCTGAAAAATTATTTGAGAAAGAGAATAAGGGAACTAAGTAGTCCCAAATGTATCATTTTGTTCCATTGAGAAAGAGAAACTTTGATTTTTAAATGATTTCAGATATACTTCAGAGAATTACCTCTTTTAAGAGGGTATTTTGAGTAATTACCTTAAAATAGAGAAAGAGTATGCTTTATACATTTGAACCTGAGTATATATAATTACTGGGAGTAGCTTTTAGCACCGATATTGGGATAAGTTTAGACAACTAAAAATCCCCATAAACAATGTTTTCCAACATGGGTAAATGATCATACTCTTTAGATGAATCCTTATTGCTTAGTGGATCCACTTAGTTGAGAGGGTATATACCCCCAACACCAGTATAGGATAGATTTGGCAGCGTGAGCGAGACACTGTATCATCACGTAACTCATAGTGATGGTTGTCGATTAGAGAATATCATAAATAGAGTTAAACGTGTATTTTTAATATATCACTTAATATGGTTAGTTCAGAGATGAGTAAGCACTTTTGTAATGTTTTGACGAAGTCACTTCTTTCTTTCTTTACATTCAGTTGAGTATATATGTATATCAATTCCAGTCCTTTCATTTAATTATTTTTTATTCTGCTATATTACATACTAGTAGCTTGCTTAAGTGTAGCCAATCGACTTTTGGCTAAAGAAATTCAAACTGTAGTGTCTAAGTTCATGCAATTGGGGATCTCAGAAAGAGCTGGGGTGCTAGCTAGTATTGAGGTAGGGGACACATTCATTGAGGAGATCAAGACCAAACAATTTAAAGATGAGAATTTGGAGGAACTTAGAAAGAAAATTGCGATGGGTAAGGCACAAGAGGCCACTCTTGATGCGGAGGGTGTGCTAAATTTCAAGGGGAGAATATGCGTTCCTAGAGAAGATGACTTGATTGAGAAATTTTAGGTAGATTCTCATGGTTCGCGATATTCTATTCATCCGGGGTATGACCAAAATGTGTAGAGATCTTAAGCGAATTTATTGGTGGTCGGGCATGAAGAAAGACATAGCGGAGTTTGTAGCGAAGTGTAAAAATTGTCAACAAGTGAAATATGAACATCAAAGACCTGCTTACTTCAAAGAATGCCAATTCCAGAATGGAAGTGGGAAAGAATAGCCATGGATTTTGTGGTTGGTCTTCCCAAAACATTGGAAAAGTTTGATTCTATTTGGGAAGTGGTTGATAGATTGACTAAGTTTATGTGAAAGAGACAGTGAGGTAGCACGGGGTGCCCCTTTCTATCATTTCAGACCGTGGTACCTAATTCACATCCAAGTTTTGGAGGAAGTTGCATGATGAATTGGGCACAAACTCACTTTTAGTACAACCTTTCTTCCATAGACAGATGGACAATCAGAGAGGACTATTCAAGTGTTGGAAGACATGTTGATAGCATGTGTGATTGATTTTGGAGGACATTGGGATAAGTTCTTACCTTTGTGTGAATTTTCTTATAACAATAGTTATCACTCTAGCATTGATATGGCACCATTCGAGCCACTCTATGGGAGGGGATGTAGATCACCCATAGGATGGTTTGAGGCTGGAGATGTGAAACCGTTGGGGGTTGATTTAGTGTAGGATGCTCAAGATAAGGTTAGGAGTGCCCAAGCTAAGCTTCTAGCAGCCTAGAGTAGACAAAAGAAGTATGCGTATCATAAGGTAAGAGACATGGCATTTCAATCCGGTGAACATGTTCTTCTTAAGGTATCACCCATTAAAGGGGTGATGAGGTTTGGTAAGAAGGGTAAGCTAAGTCCTAGATACATTGGTCCGTTTGAAATTCATAAATGTGTGGGACAGGTGGTGTATAGATTAGCTTTACCTCCTAATTTATTAAGTGTTCATCCGGTATTTCATGTATCCATGTTGAAGAGGTATCATTTTGACGGGGATTATATCATTAAATGGGACTCAATTGTGTTAAACAAGGAGCTCCAATATTAGAAGGAACCGATTGCAATTCTTGATCGTGATGTGCGCAGGTTGAGGACGAAGGAGATTAAGTCTGTGAAAGTTCAATGGAAGCATCGTCCAATTAAGGAAGCTACTTCGGAAACCGAAAGGGACATGCAAGACAAGTATCCCTAATTGTTCGTCGATTCAGGTACTACTTCATTCTTTCCTTAGCTTATTTTTCCATAGTTTGTCACTTGGGGACAAGTGATGGGGAAATTGGTATCTATTGTAAGGACCTGTTCCCGTCGTTATAAAAAAGCCAACGGGGGAAAATTTGGGGCCGAAAAACATTTTTGTAGTATTTGGATTATCCCAACCTAGTCCAGATTTGAACGAAATCAGAGTCTTTGAGGTGTGGGTAAATCTGGTAACAATCAGGTGAATCATTTATGATTTTGATTACATGAGTAATTAGATAACTCTTTAAGGAATTCGTACGACTTTACCGAATTGAATTTGGGCGAGTAGAACTTTCGGAATCGATCATCGCGTAAAGGGTATTTACTGAGTGTCGTGGCTTAGAGATGTGTTGTGAAATGGAAATTTTGGAATTCTTGAAATAGCTCTCTATTTCATTTTGGCCGCTTTGGCGGGGACTTTTGCCGCTTTGGCATCGCCATTGTGGCGGGGTGGTGGCCGCTGTGGCGGGCCCGACGTGAATTAAATTGTTAATTAACCCCTAAATGACCTCATTATGGACTTTTGGACTTTTTGATCTAAGGAACAAATCACAGGCGACTCATACTCATTTTTCACCATTCTTGAGGCTAAAAGTAAGCTTTTCACTCCTCGAATCCATTTTTCTATCCGTAGAACATAATAGAATGGGTGAATATTGAGGGGGGGGGGTTGTTATATATTATATGGTGGAAACAACCCCTAATTTGATAATTGGGATCATGGGTTTGAACTAGGGTTCATAGAATTATTACTAAATCTGGGTATTTAATGATTGTTTATTGATTCCCGTATTATATTATTTGTTTGTAGACCAAGAACAAGCGGAACGAATTCAGAAAGGGAAGGATCAAGTTTCTTAGGGTTTCGAGCTTGTTTCGAGGTAGGTGATGGTTGTGATTATATGATTGTGTGATGTATGCTTGTTCTTGCTTCATTATGTTACTTGTATATTTATGAATGTTGCAATGTTGATCACACTTGTTGTAAATGAGATAGATAATTGATGAATGCCATGAAATCATGACTTAAATGTATGATCTTGATGATATACTTGTGATTTTGATTGTAGTGTGTGAATGGGATCAGTTGCCACGTTCCGGCATAAAAATGGGATCAGTTGCCACGTTTCGGCATAAATATGGGATCGGTTTCCACGTTCCGGCATGCTATCTGTTTGGGTTTAGATTCCATGAGAGGACCAATGATGTGATATAAAATTTGAAACTGATCGTTGTTCGTAAATATTGTTAATGTTGTATATGTTGATATATATATGCATGTGATTATATTGTTGTTTGACTTGTTTATGTTGCACTAGTGGGATAGCCACGTGATCCTACTCGTACACTGTGGTTGTGTATTGATTCTGCACTTGCTCTTATTTTTGTTGAGTAAAGGGCCTCTTTAAGCGGCTACTGACAAACCTCGCTTAGGAGATCAGTGATCGTTGCTTCGAATTCAAGGGTGAGCCAATTCTTTCAGGCTACCATGGAAGTCTCTTTCTTCTATGTCCACCATTTCCGAACTTAGACATTTGGTTTAGTTAGTTGATTAGTTCATTTGTTGGAGTTGTATCCCTTTCTTGTTTAGACTTGGTTCATTGTTACAATGTTTTGGTACATTAACTTTCAGGTTTTAGGTTATTCTTCCGCATTGTTAGTTATTATAGTTAGACTTTTGTTAGAGTTTATGGGAATTCTATTTTTATTTCCTTAGTGCTTGATTTAAATGCCTTCGTTTTTAGATTATTTGCTTGGTTTGGGTTGTAGTAGTGGTTCTCCCACCGGATTGTTAGTGTGGGTGCCAATCACGACAGTCTGGGTCATGACAGAGACAAACTAAGAGATCCGAAGAGAATGAAAGCAAGAAGTAAAAGGATGAAGATGATCTTTTCGAGGAGGAAATGTCTCAAAACCAACAACAACATGATTGTATTAGTGGTATTATATCACTCACATAGATTCATAGTATTGATAATTTTAATTCTTTAAATGTGAAGATAGATGCAGATTCTAATAGATAAATATGAATTTCAAAGTATTCACATAAGATAGTTTATAATTATGTATCTATCACTAAAAGTACACATTGAAGGGAAAACAAAAAAAGACAAAGAGGGTCCTCTTAAGAAGATACTATCCAATAAACAAAAGCAAAAAGTTATTCCTAGTATGTAATTTATTTATAAATTCTACATATTATAATTGACTTATACAATTAATTAGTTTATTTTTTCTCATTTGGTCATTCATGGTTTTCAGGTGAGTTGGGAGTTTGGTGAAGATAGCCCATTGAATAAGTCTAATCGTATATTGATGGACAATAATATTAATTCTTGCAAGGTGATTGAGGAACAGTTATGCCTATTTATATGATTCTTTTATTGAGCACGTTCATTATATTCCATAATTTTTATTTTATTTTAGTCATTTATAAAAGAAACAAAGTGGATTTATAGGAGTTGGAAAATGATAAATTTAAAGAATGCAAGAAAAGCAACACAAGAAATGATCAAAATGATTCTTCTGAGGAGGAACTACCTGACCAACAACAAGAAGAACACACCGATGATACTGAGAAATTTTAAATCAACGACCTCAAGGAAATTGAAATCCTTAGACCTAAATGGCACACAACATAGTAGTAACCTAAATTGTAGTCATTAGATTGAAGCTCGAGTTCAAATTTTTAACATATAATTTATTTCACGTGTATCATGCAATTTGTCAAGAACCAACTTCCCGAGTCAAGATGGCACCCAGTAAAATCCACCAGTAGGTAAGATGACCTGCACGATTGGACAACAATAAGTCGTCTCAAAGACAAAAGACAAGCTAACATATATACATAAGGAGACATGCTAATCCAGGATGCCAAGTTATCACCCTCGGCTTCGATATCCATAAGCTGTAAAAATGGCACGAATGATCAGTGCTGGTAGCTGGTACTAGGACCTGCATCACGAGAAGTTGCATAATGTAACGTAAGAACAAAAAAAGGTACTTAGTAGGCATTATAGGACGAATGAGCTAGAAAGGTAAAAACAATATGATAAGGTAGAATCTAGACACAAGCAGAGGTCAAAGAAGATATGAAAAAAAGGCGCACAAGCAAACTGAATGTAAATCTAAGTACAACTAAACTAAACCTAACTGGACCACATAATCCCAGAAGGTACCCTCGTATGCAAGTTTAAATAAAATCCAAACGGACCCCATAATCCCGACATGTACACATAATAGCTAAGTCTACAAGAAAGAAGAGTAACCCATATCTGAATCCAAGAACATCAGTCGGGCTCCCATCCCAAGTAACCAAGAACTAGGCAACTCTCAGCCCATCTAGAATAAGTGACAATCAACCCAGGCTGTCCAGCAAAACTGTCCACTCCTAACGGCGTAAGCCGCCAGCTAGCAAGAGTGCCCGGGGGTGTATCGACTCCGCAGAGGATCTCAGATGTCAAGGCCTCCTAGCCATCCAGTCCATTCCTAGAGGCGTAAGCTGCCTAGCTAGCAAGAGTGACCCAGGAGAGTATCGACTCCCAAGAGGATCCTTAGTAGGCCCCAAGCTACCATGGATCGGTGTCCACTCTCAAGGATATCACAAAAGGCTCCAATCTTGAAGTACTCCAATCTATATAAAGCACATAACCTTCGATAATGCATCAAAGTAGCATAATTAGGGTGAGAAGACAGAAGGGCTAACAAGCTGCACAAATGTCTAGATTAAGGCTCATACTATTAGACCCATGTCTGCTATTCCAGTCTGTAAGGACCTAGTCCGTCCATACGACTTCGGAGAAATGCTAAAGTCACAAGGCTCACGGTACTAAGGGAACACTAGTCTATCCTAGACTAAGGCCAAACATTCTTCAAGAAACACGTAGTAAAACAAGTAAATCACATAACAATCTTCAACATACATACAACCCCCAACTAACACAATATTACCCTCAAATTAGTACTAATCAGTAATAAATCATGGTTTCTGTGAAGAAAAGCATGAATAAGTAGGTACCTGCCCCCAATTCACACTAATCATCATTGCTTCACATATTCATGCTCAATATATTTAGAAGAGAAGTCGTAGCCTACCTATACGCCAACCACGCGCTACATCACAAGACCAAAGCTTTTCTATTTCGAATGGCCTCTTAATGATCCCATGCTATCAAGAATAGTATCACAATGTCAAATTGCTCATAGAGACACTAAAATCACCCAAAATTAAGGCATACCAATTTTAGAGTCAAACAGAAATTATGGGATCTGTGCCGAAAATTTCAAAATTGACTTTGTCAAATGGTCCTAAACTATGCCTTGAACTTATGTTCCAAAATGAACACAATTCGCATCCTAAACCAGTGGAAACAACAACAAGCAATAAAGATCCAATTTTAAGCTAAAAGAAGAAAAATCAGCAACTTCCAGGCAATATTCAGCTCAAATGGAGGTTCACCGATACAATCCAATTACTTAACCACGTAGCCCCGACAATTACAAGCACATAGGACTTTGAATCACCAAAATCAGAATTTGGAAGGAAGAGAAATCGCAAAACAACCAACAGGAGCCAAGGCTGGTCGCGACTCAGCCTTAAATAGAGAGGCCACGAGGTGGCCTTCACGACCGCAAAGCCACGCCATGTCGTTGGGTGCGATCGTGGCAGCGCACATGTGAATGCTAGGCCAGTCGGCTGCTCGCGAATGTGGCAGCCCACACGGGAATGCGCATGCCTAGGAATCAGCCGCTCCAAACGTAAGGCTATCTCAGTTTACACTAAAGTGCAAGGCCTCCAAACTTTGACGAGGTGCCCACGATTCGTTTAGAACCTCTTGTGTGTAAACAAACTATGCTACCTAATTGTATTCAGCATTTCGGACTCAATAGAACCATCAAAACTTCCATGTGAGTTCGTCTCGATCACAAGAGGGTACCACATCCTATTTCTATGTCAAGCCAAAATCAACGAGGGGCCTCAGAATTAGCCCGGAAGCGGCCTCAAGACCTAACCGAAGGGTCATTTTAGACCAAAGTCAACATCCCGAAGCTAATTGCACTAACAAAATTCTCATCCAAGCTCATTCACTCATATTGTTGACTAAAGTCAAATTTAGGCCTCAACTTGAAAGTGAAAATGACTAAATGCATAGACTGGCACTGAAAGCCTTGGGAGTCGTACTGACTTTGCTACTAGTCTGAAATGACCCTTCTGGAGCTGATAAAATTGATAGAATTTGATGCTGCCATCATCTTCCTGAACTCCTAATAAAAAATGACCGTTCAAGGTTCATAATTTGCAAAACACTAAAACTTGCATAAAAACTAAACGAATGACCAGGTACCAAACAATTTGTCCCATCAACTCATAAATGAGTTGGGATCACTACACGAAAGCTCCAAACAAAGAGCATGAGGAATAAACACAAAAATGACCTGCAAGTCATTACAACATCCACTACTAAAAAATACTTTTGTCCGTGAAAGTAAGAGTTAAGAATATCTGAAGGCTCGAACAACCTAGGAAACTAGTCCCACATATCATGATTGGTCTCCCAAATTGCCTCATTATCTAGATGATTCCTCCAATATACCTTAACTACATGAATGTCTTTCGAGTGCAATCCCCGCACATCTCTGGCTAGAATGGGAAATGGTGCCTCCATGAAGGTCAAGAAGTCATCCAACTCTACTACATCATAATGAAGCACATGAGCCTCATCAGGAACATATCGGTGCATCATCGAAACATGAAAGACTAGTTGGATAGATGAGAACATCGAAGACAAAGTTAACTCATAAGCAACCTCTACAACTAACCGGATAATCTCAAAAGGCCCAATATACATGGGTTAAGCTTTCCCTGCCTCCCCAATCTCATCACACCCCTTCACGGGGGATACATGGAAGAAAAATATATCATCAACTAAAAACCTCAAAGGCATTGACCCACCTATGATCCGTATAAATCCTATGCCTAAACTGAATTGTCTGAACTCTATCCTGAATCACTCTTACCTTCTGCAAAGCCTCCTAAATCAAGTCTGTACCACCAGGGCTAGGCTCTGTAGACCCCAACTATCCAATCGGAGAGTGACAAGACCTACCATATATGGCCTCAAACGGGACATCTAAATGCTAGAATGTAGTTGTTGTTATACACAAAGTCCGCCAAAGGGCAAGAACTGGTCCTAGTGACCTTGAAAGTCTAAAACATAAGCCCACAACATATCCTCAAGAGTGTGAATAGTACGCTCTGATCAACCATTAATATGTGGGTGGAAAGTTGTGCGAAGATCAGCACGAGTGCCTAACTCATCCTAAAAAGTTCTCTAGAAGCTAGAAGTGAACTGAGCACCCCGATCTGTTATAATGGAGATCGGTACACCATGAAGATTAACCACCTCACGAATGTAGATACGGGCTAACCTCTCGGCATTGAATAAAGATTGAACATGGAGGAAGTCTTCTAACTTGGTCAATCGATCACAAATGACCAAAATGATGTCAACACCTTCTAGGATAACTTACCACAAAGATTATAGTGATGTGATCTCACTTCCACTCTAGAATGGGAAATATCTAAAACTCACCACCAAGCCTCAAACGCTCGTCCATCACATGCTAGCAACTCAGGAATGGGACATAAAGTGTGTAATATTTGTTGTTATACCAGCCTACCAGTAATGTCGCCTTAAGTCACGATAGATCTTCGCAGTGCATGGATAAATAGAATGCCTAGAATCGTGGGCCTTACGAAGTATCAGTTGAATCAAACCCCTAACTCTTTGAACATAAGTATAGCCTACAAATCACAAAACCCTATCTAAATCCAAGGTGACCTGACTGATATCGCCTACTAACTCAATCTTGAAGAGTCACTTCGGCATCATCCTTAAATTGATGGCTATAGATTGGATCAAGTAAGGACGATTAAACTCCCATATAGGCTAAAACACACCTAGAATATAAAACATCCAACTGAACCATCTAATTAGCTAAGGACTGAATGTCCAATTCAAAAGGTCACACGGTAGTATATAAAAAGGCTAGACTACCAGAATCACTGCCTTCCTACTCAATATGTCCGCTACCACATTCACCGTGCCTGGATGGTAGAGAATAGAGATGTCATAGTCTTTTAGAAGCTCAATCTAGTGAAGCTGCCTTAAATTTAGGTCCTTTTGGCTCATAATATACTGAGATAAGTGTAGATCTCATGATAAACTCCATACAACTAGTGGATCCAGAACTTAAGTGCAAAAACTATCTCCGCCAACTCCAAGTCATCAGTGGATTAGTTGCACTCATGGAGCCTAAGTTGTATCGACACATAAGCAATAAACCGACCCTGTTATATCAAAGCACAATCCAAAAGAATGTCGGGTGTGTCACAATAGACCGTCAAGCCGTCGTCCTAAATTGGAAGAGTAAATACATGAGCGGTAGTCAGTAACTCTTTAGCTTCCAAGAACTCAACTCACACTCCTCAAACCACCCAAAAGGAAAATCTAGGCAAGTTAACTAGGTCAAATGTGCAACAATGGTGGAGTAGCATGCCACAAACCGTTTGAAGTAGCCTGCAAAACTGACAAAGCTTTGAACATCAGTAACCAAATTAGGCCTAGCCCAATCACGAATAGCCTCAATATTTACTAGATCTACCATGATGCCATCCTTGGACACCACGTGCCTAAAGAACGCTACAGACTCTAGCGAAAACTCACATTTTGAGAACTTGGCATAAAGCCGCTGATCTCTCAGAGTGTGGAGCACAATCCTCATATGATTCTCATGATCACTCCTGCTCTACGAGTCTACCAAAATTTCATCTATGAACATAATGACGAACAAATAAAGATACGACCTAAACACCCGCATCATCAAGTCCATAAAGGTAGTAGGGGCATTAGTCATCCTAAAAGACATTACTAGGAACTCATAGTGGCTACGAGTCTTAAATGTGGTCTTAGGGATGTATGTTGCCCTAATCCTCAGCTGATGGTAACTAGACCTCAAATGAATCTTTGAATACACTATGGCACCCTGAAGCTGGTCAAATACATCATCAATCCTATGCATGGGCTAGCAGTTCTTCACTGTCACCTTATTCATCTTCCTATAACCAATACACATATGCATTGTACCATTTTTCTTATTCACCAAGAGAATGGGAGCGCCCCAAGGGAATACATTAGGCCTGATGAATCCCGTACCAAATATATTTTGAAGATAAACGCTGAGCTGTATCAAATCCATCGAATATGGCAAAATGGAAATAGGTTGAGTACCCAGCTCAACCTCAATAGTAAAATCAATATCACGGTCTAGGGGTAGGCTTGGTAGGTCGGTAGGGAACACATCTATAAAATGATGGATGATTGGAATTGACTTAACTGGAAGGACCTTCTTACTAACATCATGGATATAGGCCAAGTAAGACAAACATTTGCTAGCCATTAGCCTTCGAGCTTTAATAAAAGAGATAATTTTAATCGGTGTGTAGCTAATGGAGCCCTACAACACCATTAGGGGAAAACTAGGCATCACTACGGTAGAGGTCTTAGAGAAGTAATGTAAAACTGCATGGTAGGGGGATAACCAGTTCATGCAAAGAAGCACATCAAAATCAAGCATATCTAACAATATAAGGTCAGCCTGGGTGTAACACACCTGGATAGTAACTAAGCATGATAGAAACAATTGATCCACTATTCAAGGCTCACACACGAAGGTTGACACACGCAACGGCACTGCCATAGGCTCAGAACTCATACGTATATGAGAAGCATAATACACAGACACATAATAATAGGTAGAGCCTAGAACAAATAAAAACCGAGGTGGGTTGATGGCACAAAAGAATCATACTTGTGATCACATCATCTTACGCCTCAATCTCTTCCCTCACTGAAGCTACATAGAAATAGCCCTGTCCATCTCTGCCCTGGAAATCAGTCCTACCACCTAACGTACCTCCCCAGGAACCACCCTAAATACACTATTATCCACCACGACGGTCCTGACCCTGACCTCGACTCCTAGCCGAAGGTGCTGCTACTGGAGCTGTGATACGCTCAAATTACACCTCTTTAAAGAAGCATAAGCGATCGTTATCAAATAAAGAACCCAACTTGTAGGTTAGGGTCGAGCCCACAAGTAAAATGTTTTAGAATAACTTTAACCAACAATTATATTCATTTAGTCAAATTACTTCTAGAAATAAGTAATTAAAAGGGGGGATTTGTGAAACAAATAGTAAGAATTCAGTAAGTATTCAATAAACAAAAGTCAATTTTGGTTGTTATCAAGATGAGAGAATTAATTGGGTATACGTGTTCCCCACAAGCTCATAACGCAATAATCCTTGTAATAGTAATCCTTTCCTAATGTACTACATGCAAAGTGATAAATTATGTATCTTTAAATCCTTGGTTCGGCATCTAGAGAATTTCACCCCGCACCTTGGTCCGGCTACGTGTGTATAATTTACTAAACCTTACCTTTACCTCATATTAGACATCACATCGATGTTTGGTTTAGTTATTACATCGCACTAATCGACACTAGCCTATTAGATAGTATCACACTAAATCTATGTTGATAATTCTTTTCTTGTTGATTAACTCCTTGGTCCGGCATGTAGCAACAAGGTGAGTTCTAACGCGTGCACTCGTTAAAAAGACTTTTAAACGAAAGAATTATCAATGCATGCATTAACACTATTCAAGAATTGCTTAGTTTCTATTCATACTTTGTTAATTGCTCATGGTTCCCACAACCCTAATTGTGGAGTTTAGTTACGCATAATCATATGAACATAATTCATTGTTTTAGATAAAAGAATTATGAACTTACGTAAGAAGAATAATAAACCCAGAAATTCAACTTGAATTGCAACACCAAAATCTTCAAAACGAACCTAGGAAATTAAGAATTGTTAAAGTTGCAAGTTAATCTCCCAAGTCAAGAACTAGAATAAAAGTTATAAAATCTAACCCCTAAAAATGAGGTTTACATGCCCTATTTATAGAAAACAAGTCCTCAATTAAAAGGGAAACAAAATTAGGAAAGTTTGTTCAGGCACGCGTCTTCATTCCACGAGACTGACTCACAGACCGTCAACGGATCTATGGTCCGTGAGTCCCTTCCGTCAACCAAGACATAGAAAATATTTCAGCTTCCCAAAAACCAGCTTCTCTAAATCAAACGACGGAACTCCAGTACGGACCGTAGATCGATCTACGGTCCTTCAATCCCTCTCCGTAGCTCCATACTTAGAATCTTCAAACATCAGGTACTGGAACCCTCACGGTATCATTCTACGGATCAACAGTACGGTCTATAGATCAATCTACGAACCGTCAATGGCCATCGTGGTTCCATACTTGGTCAGATTTCCATGTGTTGCATGCTGATCTACGGAGCGTTAATGGACCTACGGTCCGTAGATCACCTCCGTAGATGCCTTGTTCTGCATTTCTTTCACCTGTCTCTTTACTTCCGCGCCTAAACATTTTTCCTGCAAAACATGATAAGAACACATAAAAACCAATACAAAAAGGCCCTAGACACACACAACTCTCAAGTGAAATGTATTAAAAATACTGTAAACTCACAGTATATCAACACCCTCAACTTAAAGTCATTATTTGTTCTCAAGCGAAGCACTAAGACTCTAAACGACACTTATATAGAAGTAAACAATTTCAAGCCCAAGCAATCACATGGCTCTCTATCCCAACTCTCTTTTCTGGTGCAAAGTCTGTTCTTTTAGACTTGACAAGCTAATTCATGCGGGTCAAAGTATGACAAAGATTGACCAACCAATACACAACATGCACTGCTTCACTATCACCAAGGTACCAACTTTCCGACAATGTAACAAGTGCCCTTATTTCGAACAAAATCCCTTTTTTACACAATGAATATGAATTTTAGTACAAGGATTCATTCAACACTCACACTCAGAAGTAACTTCAAGTACAGTTAATGCTCAATACCATAGGCTTGCCCTTATTTACATTGCTTAGACTCTCTAGACTAGACTATAGGATCATTGTAGTAGATTTTTGGCTTGTAACATAGGCTCAGAGTCAGGTGTGGTACATTTGGGTACTTCTTAGTCACTTTCTGCCCTCTTTGACATTACAATAGGCTTTCAACCTCTTTTTTCCCTTTTTTTGACATCCTACCTTTTTACCTTCTTTCCCTTGATTTTTTTCAACCAAGGAAGTGACTTTAGACATTGTAGCTCTTTATTTTTCACTTTCATCTTTTTCTTGCGTTTTATTCTTTTCTTTAGATTTCAACAAGTCATATCTGTTCCACTCTTTTTATTTTTCTCTTTTTCAACATCAAACTCTTTTCATACCCATTTTTCTTTCGGTTTCCTCTTTCATAACCATCCTCAACTTATGGGTTTTTCATTGGTTGAGGTACACAATACCCGATGTCGGATCAGGGCCAAGGTTGAGGTTACTTTTTACATTACCCACCCTCAACTTAGGCTTTTGGCCTAAGTCGAGGTGCACATGTCCAATGAGGGACTGGGTACAACATAGTAGATTATGGGAAGGTGAGTTAGTGATTTAGAAAGAAATGGTCTGATTTAGGCTCAAAGCATTTAGATGAAAGGAAGAATTTATTTAATTTGGTAGGACTCGTGTTTTACGCAATTTGCGGTCTTATCAGAACAAGGGCCTATGATCACTTCCTAGCCTCTAGTGTAGATTGTCTTAATAGGACTAACCGGGTATGTTCTATATTGGCATAAAAACTGTTTGAACAATAAACTATTCTCACACACTCTTGGCACATAGCTTCATTATCAGATTATCTTAGCCTAAAAATCTATCACACAAAAATTGGACGGGTATCAAATTAGGGGAATTTTAAATAGGAGGATCCGGGTCAGGTCAGACATAATTAGGGTTTGGATCCACGAGACTTCGTCTACGGTCCATGGATCGATCTACAGTCCGTAGATTGGGACCGTAGATGACATTCTAACTTGGAAAATAGCAGAACTTACCTGGGATCTACGGACACTATTGACGATCCGTGGACTGAACCACGGGCCGTCAATGGGGTCCGTAGACCGCTGCACCAGACCTTTTTCATGCAAATTCTGCTTTTCGCCCCTGCACATGTAGCAACCATTAGCACGTTTTTTTTTCTTTTTTATTTTACATTTTCTGGACACTTTTTAGACACGAACCCTATGCTATGTCTAGCCAACACTAAAACAAAAGTAAAACAACTATCTATGTCATGCCCTGAGCTACGCCTCGAGACGCGAACACGGGACCTAGAACCACAAGTGATCCCAAGCTAACTCTGCTAGCATAATCTGAGCATACTATAATTAACATGAATAAAAATAATTGATGTGGAAACTAAAATCATAAATAAAGAAAAGATGGGGAATACCCATAGGCTATAATTGAGGTAGTTTAATTCAAAAAATATTAACTTATACTAGGCTGAAACTAACTATGTCTGAAAGTAAGCCTCTAAACTGACTAGAATTGTTGGGACATGTCCCAACTAGATCTAGCAAAACTGAAACTAAAAATTGAAAGTAGTAAGGATATCATGTCTCTGGTCCTCGGAGGATAAGGACTCACCACTACTAATCTGCTGAGCTAAAAATCGGAAAACGATCTGACTGCAATTTAGATGCTGAGAGTCTTAACTTACAGCACAAGAAGATGTAGCGCAAAAATATTCGTCAGTACTGCAAGGTACCGAGCATGAGGATGGAGTATCGTTGAAATATATATATAACTGACGAAGCCAAAAGCAATGACATATATATGGATATGACAGAATGCCGAAAATACTAAATATGGATATGACAGAATGTCGAAAATACGAAATATGGCTGATCTGTATGCAATGACCAACTATGACATGCTGAAACTGAATACCAAACATGGTCAATGCAAATGGAGTATGGATTATTTATGGGAGCTACTAATCACCGATAATAAAACCACACGAGCTGAATGTGGAGTCCGATGTATACGCACCATCGAGAAGACCCAATATACCTTGCCAGAGGCATAATGGCATGCTGGCGTGATCACTAATCTATTGCCCATGTAAGGGACTTACTAGGTCTGATGAAGCCCTTATCTAGAAGGTCTTTCAACTTCTCTTTCCATTCCCTAAGCTTAGCTGGAGCCATTCTATAAGGAGGGATAGAAATAGGCTGGGTATCTAGAACTAGATCAATTCAAAAGTCGATTTCCCTATCAGGAGGAACTCCGGGGAGATCTTCTGGAAACTCACTAACCACTGGAACTAACTCAAGAGCTGGGGTTTTAGAACTAGAGTCCTTCACCCAAACTAGATGATAGAGATAATCCTTAGAGATCATCTTTCTAGCCTTAAGGTAAGAAATGAATCGACCCCTAGGCGCTAAGCTACTCCCCTTCCATTCTAGGATTGGTTCGTCTGGAAACTGAAAGTGAACAATCCTAGTTCTACAGTCGACTGAGGCATGATAGGAATGTAACCAATCCATGTCTAGAATGACATCGAAGTCTACCATTTCTAACTCTACAAGATCTTCTGAGGTGATTTTCTGAGAGACTGTGATAGGGCAATTTCTGTATACCCGTCTAGCTATAACTGGTTCACCAACTGGAGTAGAGACTGAGAAAGGTTCTGAGAGAGTTTCTGGACTAACACTGAACTGGACTTCTATGAAAGGATTTACAAAAGACAAAGTTGCCCCTGGATCTAATAATGCATAAACATCAAAATCGAAGACTCGTAACGTACCAGTGACCACATTATGAGAGCTTTCCTGATCCTGTCGACCCTGAAGAGCATAGAGCCTGTTTCTGCTCTGTCCGCCACCTGTACCAGAAGAGTTACCCTGCTGAGTCGGGCGACCTGCTGGTGCTACTGTAGTAGTAGACTGAGCTCTACCATTTCCTCTCTGACTCTGTCTAGAAGGATAATCCTTCAACCTTTGACCCGACTGACCATACCCAAAGCATCTTTCCTTCCCAGCAAGACACTCGCCCGGATGGTTATTACCACCCTTAGGGAAAATAGGTTATGATTTGGTACCTGAAACACCATCCTGAGACTTAGAGCCTGAAGCCTTACAATTCTGATTATTATGGAACCTGGGAGATGGAACACTAGGTGATGAAGGCGCTGAAAATTTCTGATGCGAGCGATTACCACCACCCGATTTCTATTGAAAGTAGTCATAGTTCCCTGTTCTAGCCTTCTTGTTCTCCTTGGCCTATTCCCTAAGCTTATCACCTTCAACCTGCTAAGCATGAGTCATGTGCCTAGAGATGTTCATATCCCCCAACAACATAGCATTTCTGCACTCTGTCTTAACGAAGTCTGACACTCTATACAAAAACTTGTTCATCTGTGCCCTAGAATCAGCAACTATGTGAGGAGCATACGTGGAGAGTTGGTTGAACTTGAGCCCGTACTCCTGAACAGTCATGTTACCCTGCCTCAAATTCATATGCTCTTTGGCCCTTGCCTCTCTCAACTCGATAGGGAAGAACCTGTCTAGAAAAGTCTCACTAAAGCAATCCCAAGTAATAGGAGTTGCATTCGTACCCCTACTATCCTTCCACTGAGTATACCAAATACGAGACACATCCTTAAGTTGGTAAAAATCTAGCTCAACTCGATCATTTCCAGTTACCTGCATCACTCCAAAGATCTTCTTGACCTCGTCAATGATGTTTTGGGGATCTTCTCCAATTGCGACCCTATGAATTCTGGAGGGTTCATTCTAACAAAGTCTATCACCCTAGTTGTGGCTGACTCAACATTAGCATTCATAGGATCTTGAACCCGCTGGTTGTTCTGATTGGCCATGCTCTAAGCCAACATTTGAATGGCATTCCTGAACTCTGCATTGGAAACTTCCTGATCTGGGACTGGAGGAGTTGCGTTCGCGTTCTTGGCATTAGCTCTCCTAGCGTTAACTCTACGAGGAGGCATGATCACTCAAATGTAGAACATTGAGTTAGAATGGAATTAGATCATACCTTACGCACAATAAGAGTAACAAGAAAGTGAAAATTTTCCTAAAACACTTTGTAGCCTCCTGCTCATTAGATGTGGTGCACTTCACACCCATGAAAAAAACTCTACTTAGTGTGGCTTTTCAGACATCCTAGGACACTTAAACCTAGTGCTCTGATACCAAGTTTGTCACACCCCGAGCTACCCCCGAGACGCGAACACGGGACCTAGGACCACAAGTGATCCAAAGTTAACCCTGCTGGCATAATCTGAGCATACTATAATTAACATGAGTAAAAATAACTGTTGCGGAAATTAAAATCATAAATAAAGAAAAGATAGGGAATACCCATATACTATAATTGAGAGAGTTTAATACAAAAGATATTAACTCATACTAGGCTGAAACTAACTATGTCTGAAAGTAAGTCTCTAAACTGACTAGAATTGTTGGGACATGCCACAACTAGATCTAGCAAAACTAAAACTAAAAACTAAAAGCAGTAAGGATATCATGTCTCTGGTCCTCAGAGGATGAGGACTCACCACTACTAATTTGCTGAGCTCAAAATCGGAAAACGATCTAAGTGCAATCTCGATGCTAAGAGTCTGAACCTACATCATAAGAACATGTAGCACAAAAATATGCGGTCAGCACTGGAAGGTACTGAGCATGATGATGGAGTATCGCTGAAATACATATATAATTAACCAAGCAAAGAGTAATGACATATATATGGATATGATAGAATTTCGAAAAATACTAAACATGACTGATCTGTATGCAATGACCAACTATGACATGGTGAAACTGAATACTAAACATGGTCAATGCAAATGGAGTCTGACTGATTTGTGGGAGCTACTAATCACCGGTAATAAAACCACACGAGACGAATGTGGAGTCCGATGTATACGCCCCATCGAGAGGACCCAATATACCTTGTCAGAGGTATAAAGGCATGCTGGTATGATCACTAATCTGTTGCCCATGGAAGGGACTTACAACATACTTGGCTAGTAGTTCTAGGACTATTTGGGTACGCTAAACCCCAGTCCAACTCGGTATTATGCTAGTTCCAATGAATTTAGTAGTAAACTGATTATGACTGATTTTCTGTAATTGTTCTGGATAGCTTAAAACTAGACATGCAAACTGAACGCAACAATTTAAACTGACATTGATGCATAATACTGAGGCATGTATTACTGATTTCTGATAAAGTCTGACCTAACACATGTAATTCAAGAACTAAAGAAATACATAGCTAGGGTTCTAACATTCATTCGATAATCTGAAGAAGACGGGACATGCTGATTTGGAACATGAAAGCATAGCTAAAACGTGACGTGATATTTGGGCGTTAGAACATATAGTTAAAAACGTGATTTCTAAATCGCAACATTTTTAAAATAGTCTCTTCATGAAAATCGGCTGTAACTTTAGAAACTACCGGGGTTCATTCATAATCATTGAAAAACGATCAATATTTAGATCATTCTAATATTTAAAACCCAAAATCAAGAAACGTTCAAGAACCATAATATTCATAGCATGGAATCAAGAATCGTCTGTATTCTAGGGATCTAACGGACAAAATGGACCCATTAATGAAATCCAACATACCTGGTGACGAAATCTCCACGAAAAACTATCAACTAGGGCTGGACTTGACTTTTCCGGTGACTTTCTAGCATTTATCCGGCGATGGCTAGGGTTTAGCTATGGTTTCAACCGCCCCTCTCTCTACTCTCTTCTTTTCTTTTGTTTTAGTTAATTAAATGACTTAGGTAAGTTCTAGTTAGGTTTCTAGGATTTTAAATGACTAACTAAAACCCTTTCAATTTAGGAATTAAAAGAAGAGTGGGAAAAGACAAAAACACCCTTGACTTAAAAGCTGTCCAAATCCTGATGCGGATTGGGCACCTGCCAAATCTGAAAATTCTGCAAAATTTTCCTTCACGAATATGGGGTGTTACAATAAAAATGAGTACAGAGAAGCAACTAAACAAAGAAAATTACTAAACGGAAAACAAAAACCTATTGTTGGCTAGATTTTACATCTTGGGTTGCCTCCCAAGTAGCGCTTGATTTAACGTCGCGGCACGATGCAGGCCTCTTGATTAGTCAGACTTCATCAAGATGATAGGCTTCAACAACGTCTTGCATAGTTTCTGCGTTTCCCAGATAGATCTTGATCCTTTGCCCGTTAACTATGAACCTTGTTCGTTTAATGTTCTCAAGCTCAACTGCTCCATGGGGAAGCACTTTTGTGAGCAAAAATGGCCTGGTCCATTTGGATTTGAGTTTGCCCGGAAACAAGCGCAACCTAGAGTTCAATAGAAGCACAAGATCACCCACAACAAATTCTCGCTTTTCAATTCCTTGATCGTGATTCATCTTCATTTTCTCCTTGTACAAGGCTGAACTTTCATAGCTTTTACGCAAAATTCATTAAGCATATTCAAGTCATTCATTCTTTGATTAGATGCAGCGCCCCAATCCAAATTTAGCTTCTTCATCGCCCACAAAGCCTAATGCTCTAGCTCTACCAGTAAATCGCAAGACTTCCCATATACAAGTTTGTAAGGAGACATACCTATGAGGGTCTTGTATACTGTGCGATAGGCCCATAGAGCATCATCAAGCTTCCTTGACCAATCCATTCTATTAGCATTCACAGTCTTCGCCAAAATCTGTTTGATCTCTCTGTTGGACACTTCAACTTGCCTGCTAGTCTGGGGATGGTAAGGAGTAGCTACATTGTGGCGGACACCATACTTCTCAGGTAGTGCCTTGAACAACTTATTATAAATGTGAGAGCCTCCATCACTGATAATAGCCCTCGGTGTACCAAATCTGGAGAAGATATTCTTTTTCAAGAATGCAGTGACACTTTTACCTTCATTGTTGGGGAGCGCAACTGCTTCCACCCACTTCGATACATAATCAACCGCAACAAGAATATACTTCATCCCAGGTGAACTCATAAATAGACCCATAAAATCAATGCCCCATACATCAAACAACTCTATCACCAATATAAGATTGATATGAAGCTCTTGCCTCTTTGTAATCCCACCTTCTCTTTGGCAACGATCACAAGACTTGGCGAAATCATGAGCATCTTGCTGTATGGTAGGCCAGTAGTACCCACACTGTCAAATCTTATACGGAGTCCGAATACCACTATGATGCCCACCAACAGGCGATGAATGGAATGCTTCAAGTACACTCAACATCTCAACCTTGGGCACACAGTGACGAATAATCCCATCAACACAACGATACAAGTAATGCTCATCCCAAAAGAATTTCTTCACATATGCATAAACTTTTTCCTTTGGTGAAAAGACAAGTCCGGGGGCACCAAATCGATTGCCAAATAATTAGCAAAATCTGCGAACCAAGGAATTAGATCATGAGAAGCAGCCAATACATGTTCATCTGGGAAAGTATCATTAATTTCAGCCTTATCACCAAGCTTAAGCATAGTCTCTTCCTCTAATCTGGACAAGTGATCAGCAACTTGATTTTCGGTCCCCTTTCTATCTTTTACCACAAAATCAAACTCTTGCAACAACAATACCCATATAATCAGCCTCGGTTTTGCATCCTTCTTTGCCATCAAATACCTCAATGCAGCGTGGTTAGTATGCACTATGACCTTGGTACCAAGAAAGTAGGATCAAAATTTCTTGAATGCGAAAACCACTGTAAGAAGCTCTAGTTCAGTCACAGTATAATTCTTCTGGGCCACATTTAGAGCTTTGCTAGCATAGTAAATAGGATGGAGAATTTTCTCTCGCCTCTGTCTCAATACTACACCAAGCGCCACTCCACTCGCATTGCATATTACCTCAGACGGCTGTCCCTAATCCGGTGAAATAATGATAGGTGCAGTAACCAACTTCTCCTTCAACTCTACAAATGCTCTCAGACAAGCATCATCAAAATCAAACTTGTACTCCTTTTTCCAGCAGTTTGCATAATGGATGTGCAATTTTAGAGAAATCTTTGATGAACCTCTTATAGAAACCTACATGCCCAAGAAAACTTCGAACACCTTTTACAGAGATAGGTGGTGGAAGATTTTCAATTACCTCTACCTCTGCTTTATCAACCTCAATGCCCTTCTCAGAAATCTGATGAACCAGAACTATCCCTTCTTTCACCATAAAGTGGCACTTCTCCCAATTTAGCACCAGATTGCGGTCTTCACACCTTTTAAGCACCTCAGCCAGATGATCCAGACATCGATCAAAAGAGTCACCTACCACAGAGAAATCATCCATGAACACTTCAATAGTGTCCTCCACCATATCAGAAAATATCGACATCATACAACGCTGGAAGGTCGCTTGAGCATTGCACAACCCAAAGGGCATCTATTTGAAGGCGAAGGTCCCATAAGGGCAAGTGAAGGTGGTCTTATGTTGGTCCTCCGGAGCTATAGAAATATGTTTGTAGCCCAAATAACCATCAAGAAAACAATACCAACCTTTACCAGCAAGTCTATCCAACATCTGATCCATGAATGGCATAGGGAAGTGGTCTTTTTCTGTCCAAGCATTTATCTTTCGGTAGTCCATGCAGACTCTCCATCCAGTCATAGGCCGCATCGGAACAAGCTCATTTCTCTCATTAGGAACCACAGTAATCCTTCCTTTCTTGGGCACACATTGAATAGGACATACCCAACTACTATCTGCAATGGGATAGATAACTCCAGCATCCAACCACTTGATGATCTCTTTTTTAACTACCTCTTGCATTGGCGGGTTTAATCTTCTTTGGTGCTCAATACTAGGTTTGTGATCTGGCATGAGTTGGATTTTGTGGGAACAAATACCTAGAGGAATCCTAATAATATCCGCAATAATCCACCCAATAGCTCGCTTGAACATTTTCGAAACAGTCACTAAGCACTCTACTTGTCTCGCATTTAAATATGTCGCAATGATGACCAGAAAAGTATTATCTCTACCCAAGAATACATACTTCAAATGTGGTGGTAGAGCCTTAAGCTCAAATTTTGGTGCCTCCACAATAGATGGTCTCGCTAGTGGAGACTCGCGATTCTTCATGTCTAACTCATACTTCTTTGGCTTTGACTTATATAATGCACCTATCGAGTGCAGCTACCAAGTCATCGTACTCTTCAATTCCATCATTATCAAAGTTCATCATCACTGCTGCTAGTGCCTCAACACCGAGTCGCTCTTTAATTTGCACTTCTGTTCCACTTTCAACTCTGTAAGGTATCGCAGATACCGATTAGAAATCACTACTGTGCTTCATGGACCTACAAATATTGAAAGTTGCTTCTTCATTATTTAGTCTGAACTTCATCTGCCCCTTCTCCATATCAATCAATGCACGTCCTGTGGCAAGGAATCGTCTCCCAAGGATGATAGGAACCTCAAAATCAACCTCACAGTCAAGAATCACAAAATCCGCCGAAAAGATTAACGACTCCACTTTCACTAGCACACCATGGAGTACACCAATATGCCTTTTCACTGTTCGATCGGCCATAAGTAACCGCATCGTAGTAAGCTTTGGATCCCCTAGACCCAACTTCTTATAAATAGATAATGTCATGAGATTAATGCTCGCACCAAGGTCATAGAGTGGCTTAGCAACATGTAACAACCCTATAGTACATGGAATCGTGAAAGCACCAGGGTTTTCATTCTTCTGCACAAGAGACCTTGTAGCAATAGCGCTACAATGCTGCAATCTATCATCATCTTCAAAACTCACAAACCTTTTCTTTGTCACCATATCTTTCATAAACTTCGCATACCCATGCATTTGTTCTGAAGCTTCTATCAACGGAATGTTGATGGAAAACTGCTTCAACATAATAATAAACCGATGATATTTACCATCTTCCGTCTTCTTCACTAACTTATGCGAAAAAGGTGGTGGAGGTCTAGGTATGGGGACCACTTTCTGAGATATATCTGCTTCTCTGTAGCATTCTCAGACTCTTCTCTAACCTCTACCACATAATCTTCTTTTCTAATCTCAACATCCACCACCGACGGCATAGGTGGATCAATGATTTGCTTTCCCCCTCGAGTAGTAACAGCCATACAATGACCATCATTCTTTGGATTTTGGATGGAGTTGCTAGGAAGAGTGCCAGGTTGACGTGGGTTCACTGTAGTAGACAACTGAGTCATCTGCTGCCCTAGATGCTTTATTGACACTGCATGGGCATCAAGTTTTTGACCAATACCAGAGAAATCGTTTCTCATCTCCTTCACATTCTCATCAGTTGCATCAAACCTTTTCATCATCTTCTGCATCATATATTCAATACGCGCCATATTGCCTCCAGCTTCCGTAGTACTAGATTTCCAATTTTGAGGGGGAACATAAGGTCCAACCCGATCGTTTCTGTTGCCATAGTTGTTCCGGTTGTAGTTGTTGTCGCGATTGAAGTTCCCATCCCGGACATATTGGCCCTCTCGATTGTAATTGCCATAGTTCCGACCTTGGTTGCCTTGACCTTAGCGTCGATTTTCCATGTTGGATCCTTGAGAATTTGGTCATAAACCCCCCCCCCCCCGTCTGATCATTCACCGCATAAGCATCCTCTTCATAGTAACACTTTTCAACTGGTGGTGGAGTTCTAGTCAAGTAGTTCACAGTATTTACCTTTTCTGCACTTCCGCTCAAATGCTTTAATACCAACCCCATCTTGGTCCTCATTTGTGAAATCTCCTCACGGATCTCATCCGCAGACTGGTTGTTTGTAGTATGAACGGCAAATATGTTGATCCTAGTATCCGACCTCCTAGTGCTCCATGCTTTATTGTTGCGAGAGATCTTCTCCAGTTTTTCTGCAATTTGAGTGTATGTGCACTCACCATATGATCCTCCATCTATAGTATCAAGCACTACTTTATTGTTGTCATCCTGCCCTCGATAGAAATATTCCTTCAGGGACTCATTATCAATACGGTGATTCGGCACACCTCTTACAAACGCAGAGAATCTGTCCCAAGGGCTACTCACAGACTCTCCAGGTAATGCCATAAAATTGTTGACCTTATCTTTGTGATAGGGGTTCTTGGACACTGGATAATATCTTGCTAAGAACACATCCTTCAGTTGTTCCCATGTATAGAATGAGTTATAAAGGAGCTCAGTGAACCATACAGCAGCATCACCTGTCAGTGATAGAGGGAACACTCGCAATCCGATAACATCCATATCCAAGTCTAGTCGACCTACACGGCTTTTGCAAACCACCCTCAGCTTGGCTATGTGAGCATGTGGGTCCTCCGATGGCGAACCCGACAATAAGCCCCTCGCTGTAAGAATCTGCATCAAGCTACTGGTCACTACAAATGTGTGCCCCAGAGGCAAAGGGGGTAAGACAAGAGGTCCATCTGAGTCAGCAATGTTTACGTTGCCCCTATAATTGTCATGCATTTGTGGGCGTGGTGGGCCATGCACCCGCACTGCATCTCCCAATTGATTTTCAGCTAGAACCTGGTTGTCTCCACCAACCACCCTCGGGGGTTGCAACTCAACCTAATCACCTAGGTTGCCTCCGATTGGATTAACTTGAACTCCTTGATTGTTCATTTTTTACAAAGTTCGGTTCAACTCTGGATCGTAAGGAGTGAGTGGTTCACCTTGGCTCTGTGTGCTTGCCATACACTGGAGTCAGAACCTGAGAGAGACAAAAAGAAAAAGAAAAAGTAAAATTAGGAAATATTTGACCAAAATTCAATAATGTAGTTAAAATTAATCTGAATGCCAATTTCCCCGGCAGCGGTGCCAAAATTGGATACGCTTAAATTACACCTCCCTAAAGAAGCACAAGCAATCGTTATCAAGTAAAGAACCTAATTTGTAGGTTGGGGTCGATCCCATGAGGAAAATGGTTTAGACTTAACTTTAACAAACAATTATATTCGTTTAGTCAAATTACTTCTAGAAACAAGTAATTAAAATGGGGGGATTTGTGAAACAAATTGTAAGAATTCAGTAAGTAATCAGTAAACAAAAGTCAATTTCAGCTGTTATCAAGATGAGAGAATTACCTAGGGTATACGTGTTCCCCACAAGCTCATAACGCAGTAATCCTAGTAATAGCAATCCTTTCCTAATGTACTACATGCAAAGTGATAAGTTAGGTATCTCCAAATCATTGGTTCGGCATCTAGAGAAATTCACCCCGCACCTTGGTCTGGCTATATGTGTATAATTTACTAAACCTTACCTTTACCTCATATTAGACAACACATCGATGTTTGGCTTAGTTATTACTTCGCACCAATCGATACTAGCGTATTAGATAGTATCACACTAAATCTATGTTGATAATTCTTTTCTTGTTGATTATCTCCTTGGTCCGGCAAGTAGCGGCAAGGTGAGTTCTAACGCGTGCACTTGTTAAAAAGACTTCTAAACGAAAGAATTATTAATGCATGCAACAACACTATTAAAGAATTGCTTAGTTACTAGTCATTCTTTGTTAATCACTCATGGTTTCCACAACCCTAGTTGTAGAATTTAGTTACCCATAATCATATGAACACAATTCATTGTTTTAGATGAAAGAATTATGAACTTATGTAAGAAGAATAATAAACGCAGAAATTCAACTTGAATTGCAACACCAAAATCTTCAAAACGAACTTAGGAAAGTAAGAATTGCTAAAGTTGCAAGTTAATCTCCCAAGTCAAGAACTAGAATAAAAGTAATAAAATCTAACCCCTAAAAACGAGGTTTACATGCCCTATTTATAGAAAACAACTCCTAAATTAAAAGAGAAACAAAATAAGGAAAGTTTGTTCAGGCACACATCTTCATTCCACGAGACTGACTCACGGACCGTCAATGGATCTACGGTCCGTGAGGCCCTTCCGTCAGCCAAGACTTAGAAAATATTTCAGCTTCCCAAAAACCAGCTTCTCTGAAGCAAACGACGGAACACCAGTACGGATCATAGATTGATATACGATCTGTTAATCCCTCTCCGTAGCTCCATACTTAGAATCTTCAAACATCAGGTACTGGAACCCTCGCAGTATCATTCTACGGATCAACAGTACGGTCCGTAGATCAATCTACGAACCGTCAATGGCCACCGTGGTTCCACACTTGGTCAGATTTCCCAGAGTTGATTTCCATGCCTTGCCTGCTGATCTACGGACACCATCTACGGAGCGTCAATGGACTACTGTCCGAGCTCACCTCCGTAGATGCCTTTCTCTGCATTTCTTTCAGTTGTCTCTGTACTTCCGTGCCTAAACATCTTTCCTACAAAACATGATAAGAACACATAAAAACCAATACAAAAAGGGCCTATAGACACACACAACTCTCAAGTGAAATGTATTAAAAATGCCGTAAACTCACGGTATATGAAGCTGGTAGAGCTGGAGCAATCCGCCTATGCATGGGAAAATCTTTGGACCAATGATCAAGCTATCCACCTTTAAAACAATGCGAAGATTATTTGCTCCCAAAATAATGCCCATCACGGCTTGAAATACTAGCTTGGGACCCACGACTCTAACTAGAGCCAACCTCACTCTAGCTACATTAATCACCCTCTAAACTCTGTAATGAGGCCTGAATAGGTCGATTTGGCTGGCCTAGCTAAAACCGCTTCCTGGCCTATCAAATGAGTCCCTCTCCTTGGAACAAGATCTGCTATAGTTGCCCTAATGTCTATCCCTCTTGTCGTTATCATATTGCACCTCGTGATAGAGTTTCTCAATAGTCCAGGCATGATCAACAACATCTAGAAAGGAGTGAACCGTTGAGATCGTAGACTAAGTCGTAACTCGCAGTTGTAGTCTCAACCCACAAATAAAGCACTGAACTCTCTCATCCTCAGTAGGTATAATCATCGTAACATGATGGGAGGGCTTATGAAATATTTTAAATGAAAATATTGTCAATTACGGCTCAAAACTTCTGATAAGAGTCGAAAAGGATGGAAATTATCATATCAAGCAAGGAATACTGAGAAGTAAGGGTGTTCAAAATAGAACTGTAACTGATAAGCTAACCACAAAATTGACTTATTGACCTATTGGTATTGGATTATCGAATAAACGATTTTGTAATGTATTAAAGTTTTATAATTAATTGCTTATAGGTGTGAGACGGATTATTTAATTTCCTTATTGGATAAATCGTTAACTAGTTAAGAGTTACCATATTTACATTTTTTAGGTATATTAACCTCATCTAATATTTTACCCCGATATATAAGAGTAATTGTATATATTTTTCCTTTGTTAGTCCTAACTCCTAAAGATTAAAGCCATAAAACCAGGAAAACCTATTTACTTTTCTGTAATTATATATTTTGCCTTATAAACTAGTGAGCAAGTCAGGAAACTCAAAAAATCACTAAAGTTTAAAAAATGTTAAGGTGTAAACTGTAAAGCCACATATAGGTATCTTCGTCTCTTCGACTCTTCTTGCTGATCACTGCTCACTGTAAAGCCTCTCAGATCTCAAGTTTATTTGATTAATCCTTCTCTCTTGTTGGTAGGTACTGAGTAAAGTCTCCATCTCTCTTTTCGTTTATCTATTTAACTTCCTTCTTAATGTGTTTCTTTTTGGTTTTTTCTCCTTTTTTACATAGTTTTTTTTTTGGTTTATCCATTTGAATAATATGTAAGTGTAATGTGCTACATATGTTATATCAGTCTAATTATTTAATTTATTCCCTTTTTTGGTCGATTGTGTAGGGCATGTGTTTTCTGAGTGTTGAATCTATTTTAGTATGCAAGTATTGACTCAAATGTTTATCTCAAACTTCATAAATCGAGAAATTTTTAGCTTATGTTTTGATGGGTTGCTATTTCTTAAGACAATTTGCTCTCATAAGTATTCTTTTAAGACAAGAAACGGTATGTCTACTCTTCCTGATCATATATTGACGTGTCCCAAATGTCCTTATAGTGTTGATAAAAAAATAGTCAAATATAGCCTTTAAAGCTATTCCAGGGAATAGTCAAGGTGAAGTAATTGTTATCTCTTGAAAATTTAATCAAGAAGAGTGTAGAGAAGTTTTATATCATATGATTATAGTTGATGGACTTCCATTTAGCTTTGTTGAGAAAGAAGGTTTAAGAGTTTATGAAAGTGGTGCAACCTCAATTTTGGATCCCTTCATGTAGTAATGTGACTAGGGATTGTTTGTCTTTTTAACGAAGAAAAAAACATTAAGGAAGTAATTTATGGAAACAAAACAAAGAATCTATATCCTCACCGACTTGGACTTCTGTACAATGAATTAATTACATGTGTATCACTGACCATTGGATTGACAGTGAATGGAATATGCATAAGAAAATACTTAAATTTTTAGGTGCTTACGTAGGTGAAGGATAAATCAAATCTTCACTGTCACAGTTGATAATGTCAGCTCAATCGATGTGATTGTAAAAGAATTTTCTAAGCAATTGACTAAGATGGAAATTGATTTGATGAACAGTAATCACATTCAAGTGAGTTGTATGGCGCACATTGTGAATCTTATCGTTCAGGAAAATTTAAAAGAAAATTATTCTTTTATTTAACGTGTTAGACATGTCGTGCAATATGTTAGGAAGTCTCTTGCAAGATTTAAAAGGTTTCAAGAAGTTTTGTGATGATGAACAACTCAATTGCAAAAATCTTTACTCTCTACCTAATGTTAGGTAGAGCTGTTGAATTTGACAAGACATTTTCAAAGTATGCTTCTCGCGAAATTGGCCTGAGACATGAATTTGAAAATTCTTTTGTTAAAGTTGAAATCATTGCAGTTGAACTAGTGAGTAGCGATCGGCTGCACGTGAAAAGAATTACCAAATTTCTTAAAATTGATTTTCTTCTTACTTTAAAAGTATCTGGATTAGTTTATGTCACATCAAATATTCATTTTCTTAAAATTTGTGCGATCGTTGTTTATTTGAATCAATTGATTGTTGTTGACACTCAATTTTGGATTGACATTTTAAAAGTTAATACTTTAAATTTTTATTTTTTAAAGAGAAAATGGTCAAATAGCCCCCAATCTATGGTCAGATCTCAACTACACACTTTAACTTCACGGGGGGGGGGGGGGGGGGGGGTGT
>JAJOOF010003101.1:0-20507 GCA_029582545.1 Solanum lignicaule
AGACGGGTTCTTGGGATGTGATTGGATTATAGACTAATATAGACAAATGTGAAATTGCAATTGTTGGTAAAAAGCTGTAAATCAATGAATAAACTAGACTTTAGTGGAGATAAACTTTCTCTCCAACAATTTACCCCGAATCAAGTTGGTTTCTCTTGAACACCAAGAAGCAACAATTAAGAACAGCCTACTCTTTAGTCCATTCACTCTCTCAAGTTGAATGTGTGGAAAAGGATTTAGGATTCACTCTCTCGAGTTGAACCCATGATAACCCAATACCCACAGACCATCAATTCAGTAATCTTGGTTTTAAAACCTCTCTCTCAAGCAAGCCAAAAACACGAAGGTAGAATTGCATTTGCAACTACAACCCTTAAATTAAACCACAATTACTGATTCAAAATCACTTCTAAAAAACATTTAAACTATCAATTAGCAATACCCATAAATGAAATAAACCCATAATCACATAATCACATAATCACATAATCACACCCCAAGAATTGGGGTTTTAGATAGACATCATAAAAAGATAGAAATCGTTACCAAATTGTGTTTCCATCAACTGGGTAAGATTAATTTTGTCTTTACAAAGGTCCAAATTGAAGAATCTCAAAGACCCACTTCCAATTTCTCCAAAATGGAAAACTTCAATTCTTCAAAGCTAAGGAAAACTTTGTCTCCAAACTCAGAGTTCTAACTTAAAAATTATTCTAATGAATGTTCAAAATAGAATTTCATACTAAACATAATGTTTGAAAATGTATTTATAGTCGCCAAAAATATGCTGCGAAGGGCCATTCAGCGCAATAAGTAGGGATCGCCGATCAACTCGGCGATCCGCCCTTTGTTCAGTTCCATCTCCTTTTTGCTTTGGCCTTCAACATCCTCAAGTTCTGTAACTTTGGGCGATCCAACACTGCATCATGGAACCGTTCAGCGACACGCCAACTGCTCCTTTTTCTCGCCGACTTGATTTTCTCCTGGGCTTGGCACACTAGAAGTTTAGGCGAGGTAATGGGCACTCGGCGGCTCACCCAATGGATTAGGTGATCAACATGCCTTCTTTTCTTCGTTCTTTCAGCTGCCTTGTTCCTTTTTGACTATTAGTGTCCATGCTTCTTTCCTCAATCCAAATACCTGGAAAACAAGGATTTTACATAAGTTATTGGCACACAATAAGTATTTGAGGACACTAAATCTATCCAAATAAATCCCTAAATGAGTCTAAATCGTGGACTCATAATTATCCCACTAAGAGAAGTCAGCCTAAAACCCAACAATTTTGATAAAGTACGGAAATAAATTATAACTAAAATTTGAATAACAATTTATAATGTGGATAATTAGTCAACTTAGCTAAATCCCCAAAACCTGATTTTTACGTGCACAAACCTCTAATGTATTACTATGGATTTGAAAGAAAACACAAGTTTAAATGATGTTGTCACTAAAGTAGAACAAAATCATAAATAGGAGTAAGAAGGTCCGTTGAGATGAAAAACAACTACCTCACAAATCTCCACAGGAAGCCTCGAAAAAGAAGAGAATAGAAAGTATCACGAAGATCCTTGCTCGTAACCTAAAAAATGTAGAAGCAAGGGGTGAGTACCAAACCACACGGTACTCAACAAGTAAACTTCTAAACACAAGATAAGAAAATAGAATACGGGTACTCCTTACACCCCAACCAAACCTCTACAACTACAACATGCATAAAAACCAGTCCAACCTTATGGCTCAAAATTTACATAGCACATAGTTCAACCACCTCACTCCCACAATTATAGATTAGCAACACATAAGATTAAGTTCACCAGTCACAAGTTCCAAAGAAAGGCACTCACAAGTTCACAAATGATAATGAAATGCAATAAAATGCAATGTCAAGTATAGTGATGTATGTCTGACCTAACGATACACACTCGCTGTCTCTTAGTCCGGGACTCATGGGGACATATCTATCCATGCATCCGTTACGACGTGTGACATGTCCCTCGATAATAGAATCCGTCGTGATGTGCTACACGTCCCTCAAATTATAATATCTGTCGCGGTGCATGACACGTCCCTCGAAATGGTACATCCACTTCAAATCCGTATCCTTCCTCAATCTACATAACACTTGCAACAATCATGTCTCAGAACCAATGCAAATTACATGTTCACAAATAATCAGGAGATGATGACCATTAACATAACAATGCACAATTCACAACAAAAAAAAATCGTGATACAACATCAATAATAAATCAATATGTCTTTAATTCTCAAAACATCACACACTAATAATTAATCAGATTGCCTTTTGTTACCCCTTTTCCATCATTATAATTATTCAACATGGACAAGTCAACCCATCACCAAGTCCCATTACTCCCTAACACATACCACAAGGAAATACACAATTCTATACTGTAACACCTCGGTATTTGAAAGAACTAAAATAGAAAGAACTAAATTGGAAATAGCAAAATTTGAAATTTTGCAAGTTAGGCATAAGTTATGAGTTTTGGGTAAACTTCAAATGACCATAACTTTCAGTACAAGATGAGTTAGGTGGCCCATAAGATATCAAATGAAAGGTCTTGGAATCCTCTTTCCAACTCCACCGAATTTTCTAATTTTCGAGCTCGTATGAGAGAGATATGACTGTTTGAAGTCAGGCTGTCCAATTGAGGAAAGTTACCCGAAAATGTGAAGGGTATTTTGGTCTTTTCCTTACCCCATTAGCTTAAAACGAATTATGGTAATATTTATGGGTCTAAACTGATTTGGTTCAGTTTTTACAATCCTAATTTGCGCTAGGGTTTTAGAAAAGAGTTCAAGAAGTGAAAAGAGGAGAAAGGAGGGAAGTTCGAGGTGTTCATCGAGTTTTCTTTTGAATCGAGGATTATTTTGCCAAGGGTTTGATCCCTAAGAGGTATGTGAGTTCTCATAGTGTTGGGTTCATTCACCCACACACCAATCATGTTGTTTTACGCAATTTCATTCTCAAAGTTGAAGGATTAGAGTTCTTGATTAGTGTTCTTGAAGTTTTTTTTTCGTTCTTGAATTAGGATGGGTTTGATGAGTTCTTGAGATAATCGTATCGAGTTTCAGAGTTGTATTTGAGTTGATTCTCGTGTACTTGTATTGAGTAATTGAATCTATGGAGAATTAGAGAGAAGAAATCGATTCTAGATGAAGTAGGATTAGAAAACGAGAAGAAAAATTCGTCGTAATGTTCTGGGGCCTGGGGAAGGGTGGTGGTGCGGCGAGCCCCAGATGTGCCAGGAGGTCTGGCGTGGTGCGCCAGTAGTGCACCAAAAATGAGTCTCTGAACTTTAGGGGTTGGCGCCATGCACCAACAGTATGCCAGGGTCACTTGCCCCCACCCTTTTTCCATCGTTTAGCCCATTCGAGTCCTTTTAAAGTATACCTTTACTCCATATTGATTCTAACTACTCTAAACTACTTCTAAACATCTATAAATTATTCATAACATGAATCATAATCTTGAATCCATAAATTCAAATTCAAGGTAGAACTAAAAGTCAAGTCTTGAGAATTCTTCGAGTCATTTTAAGAAGTCTTTTTACAATCTTTTAAACTTGTTTTAAGACTCGAGCATCGAGGAATAGTAAAGTTGAGTTCATTGTCTTTAAAATGATATATGATAACTAAGTATTCCCAAGACAAATGTTTTTACATTTAAGAAAAGAGGAAGCACTAATTTCCAAAATATTTCTTGAGCAGTTTTAAGTACTATCTCTTCTTAGAGAAAGCCTTTGAGTAATAATCTCAAAGTTGAGGAAGTGTAAATGTTTTCTTAAAAACGTATGAGCTAAGTATATTTTGGGAGTAGTATTGAGCACTGATATAAGAGAGAGTTCTAACAACACACAACCCCCATAAACCATGTAGCCAACGTGGGTAGAAAGAGTCATACTTTTTAGATGATTCCTTATTGGTTTTTAGCATAGACTCGTGGATCCACTTAGTTAGTAGGTCCTATACCCCGACAAAGTATAGGACAGTTTTGGCAGCGTGAGCTAGACGCTGTATCATCACATAACTCATAGTGATGGTTGTCGGTTAGAGAATCTCCCATAGAGTTATTTGTATCTTTATATATACAAACTAAGTTATATTTTAGTTTTCAATACATTGAGTTTCTATCTACTATTTTAAAAGCCTTTCTTTATATTGCATCTTTATCACTACTTTTTATTAAAATGAGTTGAGACGAGGTAAATTGTTTCTTCAATTCCAGTTCAAGCTTTTGTCATGTTTAGATTTCCCCTCACATGCTCTTACATTTCATGTACTGACGCTAGTTGTCCTGCATCTTTTATGATGCAGATACAGGTAACCAGGATCAGCATCCAACATTTCGTTGATCCAATGAGTTCCAGAGTTATTTGGTGAGCCTCCTTGCTTCTGGAGGATCCCTTTATTATGCTTTATCATTCCAGTTTTGTTAGGATGATCGAGGGTCTTGTCCTGACATCCCTCATAGTATTAGAGGCTTCATAGATGGATAGACATTAGTTCATGAGTCTTGTTCATTACAGTTATGTTCTAGACTTGAGTTGCCCTTGAGGCCAGATTGAATGTTTATTTCTAAATATTCTGAGTTTGTTTTTGAGACATTGAGTAAAGTTGTGCTTTTGAGTTCGTACTAATCATGAGTAAGTCTTACGCTAAAAGTTAAGCCAGACCAAGGGTTCGCTTGGGGCAGCAATGGTTCTTTAGTGCCAATCGCACCCAGGGTGTAGGTTCGGGGCGTGACAAACTTGGTATCAGAGCACATAGTTCAAGAGTCCTAGGGTGTCCATGAAGCCTTGTATGTAGAGTCCTAGTTATGGTGTGAAGCGCGCCACATCTATAATTTGGAGGCTGCGACATTCAGGAGCTATCTCACTTCTTTCATACTCTTTTCGTGCGATAGATTTCATCTCTATAACGTTTCTTTCTAACTCGTGCTTGCACATATCTTTTAGATCATGCCTCCACAAAGAGCTGTTCGAGGTCGTCCTGCTAGGATGAATGTCGATCCACAGGATCAAGGGGTCCCCAATGCACCAGAAGTGCAACCCCAAGGAGAGGTCACGAATGCTGAGTTTCGTGAGGCTATCCGGATGTTGAGCCAAGTTGTGACCAACCAAGTTGGGAAACAAAGATAGATTCGACATGATGTGGCTGATATATCAAGGATCCGTGAGTTCTTAAGGATGAATCCCCAGACTTCACCGGTTTAAGTGTCATTGAGGATCCAAAAAACTTTGTGGAAGAACTACAAAAGGTTTTTGAGATTATGCATGTTGTTGATGCTGAGTGAGTGGAACTAGCTGCATACCAATTGAAGGGTGTCGCTAGAATTTGGTTTGACAATGGAAAAGAATAGAGCTGAAGGTGCACCAATTGTAAGCTGGGCGGTGTTTGATTAAGCCTTCTTGGGGTGTTTCTTTCCCCGCGAACTGGGGGAGGCCAAGGTAAGGGAATGCCTCACTCTTAAGTAGGAATCCATGAGTGTGCATAAGTACAGTCTTAAGTTCACCCAACTTTCCTGTTATCCCCCAGAGATGGTTGTTGACATGAGGAGCAGGATGAGTCTCTTAGTTGCTGGGTTGTCACATCTGTCAAGTAAGGAGGGCAAGACGGCTATAATGATAGGAGATATGGACATAGCAAGACTTATGATCCATGTGCAGCAGGTTGAGGAAGATAAGCCGAGGGATAGAGAAGAGTTCCGAAATAAGAAGGCAAATACATCAGGAAATGAGTCCGGGCAACAGAAGAGTAATGCAATTCGGTTTTCTTTCCAACAGGAGCAAAAATGACCTGCTCCATCATCTTCTAGTGCACATGCACCAAGGAACAGAGGTGAATTCAATATTCAGAATTCACAGAATTTCAAAGCTAGACCTGCACAGTCTCAGGGTAGTGTGGTACAAGGAGGTAATGGGACTTCTACATGTGCTAAGTATGGTAGGACTCACTCAGGAGTGTGTCGCGATGGCTTCACTGGTTTCGTCAAGTGTGGTCAGAATGGTCACTTCATGAAAGAGTGCCCTAAGAATAGGCAATGCGGTGGTATGGGGGCAATAGAGCCCAATCTTCTTCAGTGGCTCGACCAGACCAAGCTGCACCTAGAGGATCTACTTCAGGGACAGGCATAAGAGCAAACCTTCTATATGCTATTACTAGTCGCCAAGAGCAAGAGAATTCGACATATGTTATCACTGGTATGATCAAAGTCTTTTGTTTTGATGTATATGCTTTGCTAGATCTGGGAGTGAGTCTATCTTTTGTGACTCCTTATATTTCCATGAATTTCAATATAATTCCTGAGCAACTTCTTGAACCCTTCAGTGTTTCTACACTTGTCGGTGAGTCTATTCTAGCTGAGAGAGTTTATCGTGATTGTACCATTTCCGTCAAACACAAGGACAACATGGCTGACTTAGTTGAGTTAGACATGGTAGATTTTGATGTTATTCTAGGTATGTATTAGCTTCATTACTGTTATGCCTCAGTTGATTGTATAACTTGAGTTGTTAAGTTCCAGTTCCATAATGAGCCAGTTATAGAGTGGAGGAGTAGTTTAGCAGTGCCTAAGGATCATTTTATTTCGTACCTTAAGACCATAAAGTTCGTTTCCAAGGGGTGCATCTATCGCTTAGTCCGAGTTAATAACTCTAGTGTTGAGACACCACCTATTCAGTCAGTTCCAATATTGAGTGAGTTTTCAGAGGTATTTCCAAATGAACTTCCTGGAGTTCCTCCTGAGAGAGAAATAAACTTCGGTATAGATATTCTTCCCAATACTCGTCCTAGCTCTATTCTGCCATATAGAATGGTTCCAATTGAGTTGAAAGAGTTAAAAGAGCAATTGAAAGATCTTTTTAAGAAAGGCTTTATTAGACCAAGTGTCTCACCTTGGGGTGCTCCGGTCTTATTTGTGAGAAAGAATGATGGTTCTCTTAGAATGTGCATAGATTACTGTCAGTTGAACAATGATACTATCAAGAATAAGTATCTTATTTTGAGAATTGATGATCTCTTCGAACAACTTCAAGGTGCCACTTGTTTTTCTAAGATAAACCTCAGATTAGGCTACCATAAGTTGAGAGTAAGAGATAGTGACATCCCTAAGACAACTTTCAGGACCTGCTATGGTCATTATGAGTTTCTGGTTATGTCTTTTGGCCTAACTAATGCACATACAACTTTCATGGCTTTTATGAATAGAGTATTCAAGCCTTATCTAGATATGTTTGTTATTGTATTCATTGATGACATTCTAATCTATTCGAAGAATGAGGAGGATCATGCTAGTCATCTCAAAATAGTTCTTCAAACTCTTAAGGATAGAGAGTTGTATGTTAAATTCTCTAAGTGTGAGTTTTGGTTTGAGTCAGTGGTGTTCTTAGGCCACATTGTTTCTGGTGATGGGATTCGAGTTGACACTCAAAAGAATGAGACAAGGCAGAACTGGCCTAGACCCACGTCTCCAACTGATATTAAGAATTTCTTAGGGTTGGCTGGTTATTATAGAAGGTTCGTCGAGGGGTTTTCATCTATTTCATCCCCATTGACTAAGTTGACTCAGAAAATAGTTAAGTTTTAATGGCTTGAAGCTTGTGAGAAAAGCTTTTATGAATTGAGAAAGCGGCTGACTACTGCCCCAGTGTTGACCTTACCAGAAGGTATGCAGGGTTTTGTGGTATATTGTGATGTGTCTAGAGTTGGATTGGGTTGTGTATTGATGTAGAATGGCAAGGTTATAGCTTATGCCTCCGGACAAGTTAAGATTCACGAGAGGAATTACCCAACCCATGATCTAGAGTTGGCTGCTATAGTATTCACTTTGAAAATATGGCGTCACTATTTTTATTGTGTTCATGTGGATATGTTCACCGATCACAAGAGCCTTCAGTATGTATTCAGTCAGAAAGAAATTAATCTCAGACAGAGGAGGTGGTTGGAGTTACTCAACGATTATGATATGAGCATTCTCTATCACCCAGATAAAGCTAATATCGTTGTTGATGCTTTGAGCAGGTTGTCTATTGGTAGTACTTACCATGTTTAGGAGGACAATAACGAGTTAGCAAAATATGTGCATAGGCTTGCACGATTAGGAGTCTGATTAATGGATTCCAATAAATGAGGAGTGGTGGTGATGAATGGGGCTGAATCATCATTAGTGTCTGAAGTGAAAGAAACAAGACCAAGATCCTATTTTGCTTGAATTGAAGGCAAATGTTCATAAGCAAAAAGTGATGGATTTTGAACAAGGGGGAGATGATGTATTGAGGTATCAAGGTAGATTGTGTGTGCCAAGGGTGGATAAACTCCAAGAGAGGATCATTGAGGAAGCTCGTAGCTCCAGATATTCTATCCATCTGGGTTCCACAAATATGTATCGTGACTTGAGAGAATTCTATTGGTGGAGTGGTATTAAAAAGAGTATTACAAAGTTCATTGCTAAGTTCCCGAATTGTCAACAAGTCAAGGTAGAGCACCAGAGGCCCAGTGGTATGGCTTAGAACATAGATCTTCCGGAATGGAAATAGGAGATGATTAATATGGATTTTATTACAGGTTTATCACAGTCTCGCAGGCAACATGATTCGATTTGGGTGATTGTAGATTGAATGACTAAATCAGCCCATTTCTTACCGGTAAAGACTATCCATTCAGCAGAAGATTATGCTAAGTTATATATTCAAGAGGTAGTCAGACTTCATGGAGTTCTGGTGTCCATAATTTCAAATAGAGGTGCATAATTCACTGCACAATTTTGGAAGTCTTTCCAGAAGCATTTGGGTTCGAAGGTGAACCCTAGTACTGCTTTTCATCCATAGACAGATGGTCAAGTAGAGCACACAATTCAGACTTTAGAGGATATGTTGAGGGCGTGTGTGATCAATTTCAAGGGTAATTGGGATGATCACTTACCTCTCATAGAGTTTACTTACAATAATAGTTATCATTATAGCATCCAAATGACTCCTTATGAGGCTCTTTATGGGAGAAGATGTAGATCTCCTATCGGATGGTTTGAGGTTGGTTAAACTGGGTCGATAGGACCAGATTTGGTCTATCAATCTATGGAGAAAGTGAAGATTATTCAAGAGAGGTTGTAAACAACACAGAGTCGTCAGAAATCCTATACTGATGTTAGGAGAAGAGACTTAGATTTTGAAGTAGATGGTTGGGTTTACTTGAAGGTTTCACCCATGAAGGGTGTGATGAGGTTTGGCAAGAAGGGGAAGCTTAGTCCCCGGTATATTGGTCCTTATAGGATATCCAAGAGGATTGGTAATGTAGCTTATGAGTTGGAGCTACCGTTAGAGTTAGCAATGGTTCATCCTGTATTCTACATTTCAATGTTGAAGAAGTGTATGGGTGATCCTTCACTTATTATATGGACCGAAGACATTGTTATTAAGGATAGCTTATTTTATGAGGAGATTCCCGTTCAGATTCTAGATCGCCAGGTTCGCAAGTTTAAAACCAAAGAGGTAACATCAATCAAGGTTCTCTGGAGGAATCAGTTTGTTGAGGAAGCTACTTGGGAGGCTGAGGAGGATATGAAGAAGAGATACCCACATCCCTTTGAGTCCGGAGAAATTCCAAATTAAGGTACTAATCCTTTTCTTGGCATTTATTTTAGTTAAAATGTTGTGTTACTTTGCATATTGAGTGTTTAGGATGGGTGTTTATTTATCATTTTTAGTCTACTTAGAGTAATCTCATTTGAGGATGAATTTTCCCAAGGGGGAGATATTGTAACCCCTCGGTAATTGAATGAGCTAAAAATAGAAAGAACTAAATTGGAAATAGCAAAATTTGAAATTTTGCAAGTTAGGCATAAGTTATGAGTTTTGGGTCAACTTCAAATGACCATAACTTTCAGTACATGATAAATTAGGTGGCCCATAAGATATCAAATGGAAGGTCTTGGAATCCTCTTTCCAATGCCACCAAGTTTACTAATTTTTGAGGAGATATGATTGTTTGAAAAGTTACGCTGTCCAATTAAGGAAAGTTACTCGAAAATATGGGGTATTTTGGTCTTTTCCTTACCCCATCAGATTAAAACGAATTATGGTAATATTTAGGGGTCTAGAATTATTTTGTGCAGTTTTCACAATCCTAATTTATGCTAGGGCTTTAGAAAAGAGTTCAAGAAACGAAAAGAGGAGAAAGGAGGGAAGATTCGAGGGGTTCATCGAGTTTTCTTTCGAATAGAGGATTATTTTGCCAAGGGTTTGATCCTTAAGAAGTATGTGAGTTCTCATTGTGTTGGGTTTACTCACCCAGACACCAATTATGTTGCTTTAACACAATTTTCATTCTCAAAGATGAAGGATTAGAGTTCTTGACTAGTGTCCTTGAAGTTTTGTTTTTGTTCTTGAATTATGATGGGTTTGATGAGTTCTTGAGATAATTGTATCGAGTTTTAGAGTTATTTTTGAGTATATTCTCGTGTACTTGTATTGAGGAATTGAATCTAAGAAGAATTTGAGAAAAGAAATCGATTCTAGATGAATTAGGGTCAGAAAACGAGAAGAAAAATTCATCGGAATGTTCTGGGGGGAGGGTGGCGCGCACCCCCCAGATGTGCTAGGGTCTTGCGTGGCACACCAGAAGTGCGCCAAAAAGAAGTCTCTGAACTTTAGGGGCTGGCGCCCAACGCCAGCAGTGCGCTCGAGTTGCCTTCCCCCACCCCTTTTCCGTCGTTTAGCCCGTTCAAGTCCTTTTAAAGTATACCTTTACTTCCTATTGATTCTAACTACTCTAAACTACTTCTAAACATCTAGAAATCATTCATAACATAAATCATAACCTTGAATCTATAAATTCAAATTCAAAGTAGAGCTAAGAGTCAAGTCTTGAGAGTTCTTCGAGTCATTTTAAGAAGTCTTTTTACAATCTTTTGAACTTGTTTTATGACTTGAGCAATTGAGTTTGAGGAAGAGTAAATTTGAGTTCATTTTCTTTAAAATGATATATGGGAACAAAGTATTCCCAAGAGAAATGGTTTTACATTTCAGAAAAGAGGAAACACCGATTTCCAAGAGAGTTCATGAGCATTTTTAAGTACTATAATCTTCTTAGAGAAAGCCTTTTGAATAATAATCTCAAAGTTGTGGAAGAGTAAATGTTTTCTTAAAAACATATGAGCTAAGTATATTTTGGGATTAGTATTGAGCACCGTTATGAGGGAGAGTTCTAACAACTCACAACCACCGTAAACCATGTAGCCAATGTGGGTAGAAAGGGTCATACATTTTAGATTATTCCTTATTTCTTTTTAGCATAGAATAGTGGATCCACCTAGTTAGTAGGTCCTATACCCCGGTAAAGTATAGTACAGTTCTGGCAGCGTGGGTTAGACGCTGTATCATCACCTAACTCATAGTGATGGTAGTCGGTTAGAGAATCTCCCACAAAGTTATTTTGTATATTTATATATACAAACTGAGTTATATTGTATTTTTCAATACATTGAGTTTCTATCTACTATTATAAAAGCTTTTTTTTAATATTAAATCTTTATCACTTCTTTATATTGAAATGAGTTGAGACAAGGTAAGTTGTTTCTTCAGTTCCAGTTCAAGCTTATGACACGTTTAGATTTCCCCTCACATGCTCGTACATTCCATGTAATGACGCCATTTGGCCTGTATCGTTTATGATGCAGATACCGGTAAACATGATCAACATCCAGCGTTTCGTTGATCCCATGAGTTCCAGAGTTATTTGGTGAGCCTCATTGCTTCTAGAGGATCCCTTTATTATGCTTTATCATTTCAGTTTTGTTAGGATGATCGGGGTTCTTGTCCCGACATCCCTTATAGTGTTAGAGGATTAATAGATGGATATACTTTAGTTCAGAGTCTTTGTCATGCCCCGAGGCTACCCCTGTACACGGACACGGGACCTAAGATCACGAGTGACCCCAAGCTAACCCTACTGGCATGTCATAAGTATACTAAAGATAAACTAAAATAATAAATATTGAGCGGAAGCTAAACCATACGAATAATCTGAAATGATGGGGAATACCCATATACTATTTGAATAAATGAAAAATGTGAGTTTGAATACAAATGAAAAGTCAAACTCTAAGGCTAAAGCTAAAACTAACTATGTCTGAAATAAAGGCTCTACTGACTAGAAATGCTGGGACATTTCTCAACTAGATCTAGCAAAAACTAAAACTAAAGCTAAAATGGAAAGATAATCATGTCACTAGTCTTCGAAGAAGGAGGACTCACTAGTGGTGCTGCTGAACTGAAGATTGGGAACTGATCTATGCGTGATCTGACTGCTGAGGACCTTAATCTACATCACGATAAGATGTAGCATAGAGTATGCGTCAGTACTTGAAAGGTACTGAGCATGTAGGATAGAATAAAGCTGAATAATCACATAATTGAACAAGCAATAAAGCAATGATATAATCTGAACATAATAAGGATACTCGAAATACTGAACATGGCTAAACTGAATATAATGACCAAGTTTATAATATGCTGAGACTGAATACTGATCTATAATGTTAACATGGTCAATACAATAGAATCTGACTGAACTGTAAGGGAGCTACTAATAACCGACATAAAACCACATGAGCAAAATGTGGAGTCCGATGTATACGCCCCATCGAGAGGACCCAATATACCCTGCCAGAGGTATAGAGGCATGCTGGCGTGATCACTAAAATGTAATGCCCAACAGATGGGACATATCCTATGAGGCACGTAGTTCAGGGACTTCAGGGTGACTGACCCTAGTCCAGTTGGTATTAAGCTTCTCCCAATTGATTAAGTAATTAACACTTTATGACTAAAATGCTGTAATACTGGATTGCTCAAAATACTAACATGCAAATTGAGAATGTAACATTAATATATTGATAATAATGCATTCGAAAATTGAGGCATATTTATATATATAACTGAATTAACTGACCTAGCATGTGTAATTCATGAACTAAAAGAACTACATAGCTAGGGTTCTGAGTTTATGCATGAATCTGGGTAAAAACAATACTACGACATGATAATATGATTTGGATCATTCTAACAGCTAAAACCCAACAATTCTAACATTCAAGAAACCCTAGGTCTTGATAATATTAAGGGGATCAAGATTCTGACTCAAATCTAAGGACCTAATGGGCGAAAGGAACTCACTAGTGAAATCCCACATACATGGTGAAGAATTCCACAGAGAAATCTTTCGATTTTGGGACTAAAACAGATGAAAATATGTTGCGTTCTTGAACTAGGGTTCTTGACCTCTTTCTCCTCTTACGCTCTAATTTTTCTAAGTTTTGATGAATGATTTGACTTAGGTAAGTTCTAGTTATGTTTCTAGGCTAAAATTGACAAAAAAACTACGTAGTATAGGGTTTAAACGACGTAGTTTAGGGGTTTAATGCATAAGGAAAAGACCAAAAGATCCCAGATTTAAATGCTATCGAGAGCCACTGACGGACAAGACCGACAGACCGTGGGTGGACCGACGTTCGTGACTGGAGGCTGGGATTTGGGGGTCTGATCCACGGATGCGGACCACGGCCCGTGGTATGATGGGTTGACCTTTAGACAAAATCATGGGGCTGAGTGTGGGGAGGGTTGCAGATGCGAACCACGGACCACCAGCACGGGCCATGGGTCACCATACGGTCCGTGGGTGGCCACAATGGGTTGCACCTGCAACTTTTGAAAATCTGCATTGAGGACTGTGTTAGGATACGGGGTGTTACATTCCCTCTTAGGAACATTCGTCCTCAAATGAAGACTAAACTAGCTGAAATGGAGGGAGAGAGCTGCAACCCCTACCACTTCATACTGGAAACTTATTTCTGACTGAACTAAGTTCCAAGAACATGCAAATACACTAAAAATGCAAGTACAACATGAAGGAATGTGATACTAAGACTGAAACTGCGCATGAATGACTGAAAAACGGAAGAGGAACTATTACCTCAAGCTGGAATGGAATCGAAAGGAAAGAGGTGAGGATACTTGGCCTTCATGGCTGCTTCTGCTTCCTAAGTAGCTCCCTCGACGGACTGAGTCCTCCACAAAACCTTGACTGAAGCGACTTCTTTGTTTCTCAACCTTCGAACCTGACGATCAAGGATTTCGACTTGTACCGCTTAATAAGTGAGACTATCCTTGACAGCCACACTTTCTAAATGTACTATAGATGCTGGATCACCCACACACTTCTTCAGCAACGAAATGTGAATAACAGGATGCACTGTTGCTAGTTCTGTTGGCAACTCTAACTCATAAGCCACTTTACCAACCCTCTTCAATATCTTGTAAGGGCCTACATATCTAGGACTGAGCTTCCCTTTCTTGCCAAATCTCATCACCCCTTTCATAGGCGACACTTTCAAGAAAACCCAATCATCAACTTGGAATTCTAATTCCCTTCTCCTTACATCTGCATAGGACTTCTAGCGACTCTGGGCTGTCTTAAGTCTATCTCTAATGAGTTGCACCTTCTCCATAGCATCATGAACTGAATTTGGCCCTACTAAGGCTGCTTCACCTACTTCAAACCAACCAAATGGAGATCTACATCTACACCCATACAAAGCCTCATAAGGGGCCATATGAATGGTAGAATGGTAACTATTATTGTAGGCGAACTCTATAAGAGATAGGTGATCATCCTAACTACCCTTAAAGTCGATCACACAAGCTCTCAACATGTACTCTTAGGTCTGAATGGTACGCTCTGCCTGACCATCCGTCTGTGGATAAAATGCTATGTTAAGATTAACCTGAGTACCAAGACCCTTCTGAAACGACTTCTAGAAATGAGAGGTAAACTGATGACCTCTATATGAGATGATAGACAAAGGAACCCCATGTAACTTGACTATCTCATTAACGTAAAGCTTGGCGTAGTCCTCCGCCGAATCTGTAGTCTTGACAGCCAAAAAGCGTGCAGACTTAGTAACTCTGTCAACAATCACCCAAATGGAGTCATGCTGTCTGCGAGTACGAGGTAAAACTGTGATGAAGTCCATGTTGATCACTTCCCACTTCCAAGTAGGAATGCCGATCTCTTGAGTCATACCTCCTGGTTTCTAATGTTCTACCTTGACATGCTGACAATTGGGGCACTTAGCCACAAAATCTGCTATATCCCTTTTCATACCATTCCACTAAAAGACTTCCCGTAGATCACGGTACATCTTAGTGGCACTTGGATGAATAGAATATCTGGAGTTATGGGCTTCTGCAAGAATCTGTTATCTCAACTCACCCACCTTAGGAACACATAATTGATTCGGATAGCGAAGTACACCATCTCCCCCTTGGGAGAAAACCTCAACTCTCTACTGATGGACTGCACCCTTTAGTTCAAGTAGTATTGGATCACTGTCTTTCTTTTCCTTAACCTCCACTACCAATGAAGATTCAGACCCATTCTGAACTGTTACACCACCATCTGATATGCTCATAAGACAAACTCCTAAGTGAGCAAGTCTTTGAACATCTTTTGCTAGCTCCCTTCTTTCTTCCTCTACATATGCCACACTACCCATCCATAGTCTTCTAAGAGCATCTGCTACTACATTGGCCTTACCAGGATGGTAATGCACACTCATATCATAGTCTTTGAGGAACTCACGCCATTTCCTCTGGTGAAGATTCAACTCTTTCTGGGTGAACACATACTGGAGGCTCTTATGGTCTATGAACACATCTATGTGAACACCATACAAGTAATGCCTCCAAATATTAAGGGCAAATACCACTACTACAAGCTCGAGGTCATGAGTTGGATAGTTATTCTCATGCGCCTTAAGCTGTCTAGAAGCATAAGCTATAACATTACCTCGCTGCATCAACACACAACCTAGGCCGACTTTGGATGCATTAATTGATAATATAACCGTCTGAACCCTATGGTAGAGTCAAAACAGGAGCTGTAGTCAACCTAGTCTTCAGTTCTGCGAAACATTTCTCACAATCATCTGACCACTGAAACTTAACCTTTTTCTGAGTCAACTTAGTCAATGGAGAAGCTATGGATGAAAATCCTTCCACGAACCTTCTATAGTAACCAACCAAACCCAAGAAACTTCTAATATCTGTAGGAGATGTAGGTTTGGGCCATTGTTTCACTGCTCTATTTTCTGAGAATCCACTCGGATCCCTTCACTAGATACTACATGCCCAAGAAAAGCAACAGATTGCAACCAAAACTCACATTTGCTAAACTTAGTGAATAACTAAAGATCTTTGAGAGTTTGCAGAATAGCCCTCAAATGAGTCGCATGTTCTTCCTCATTTCTAGAGTAAATGAGGATATCATCAATAAAGACGATAACGAACAAGTCCAAATACTGCTTGAACACCATGTTCATCAAATCCATGAAAGCTACAGGATCATTGGTTAGTCCAAATGATACAACTACAAATTCATAATGATCATACCAAGTTTTGAAGGCTATTTTCGGAATGTCACTATCTCTGACTCTGAGCTGATGATAACCGGATCTGAGGTCTATCTTCGAGAAATGACTAGCACCCTGAAGTTGGTCGAATAAGTCATCAATCTTGGGGATAGGGTACTTATTCTTGATTGTGACTTTGTTCAACTGCCGATAGTCAATGCACATCCTGAGAGAGCCATTTTTATTTTTCACGAACAACACTGGTGCACCCCATGGGGAAATACTCGGTCTGATGAAGCCCTTATCTAAAAGGCCTTTTAACTGCTTTTTCAATTCCTTAAGCTTGGTTGGAGTCGTTCTGTAAGGAGGAATAGAAATAGGCTAGGTATCTGGAAGGAGATCAATTCCAAAGTCGATTTCCATTTCGGGAGAAACTCTGGGAAGATCTTCTGGAAACACTTCTAGAAACTCATTAACTACTGGAACTAACTCAAGAGTTGGTTGTTCGGAGCTTGAATCCTTAACACGAACTAGATGATAGAGACAACCCTTAGAAATCATATTTCTGGCCTTAAGGTAAGAAATGAATCGACCCATAGGCACTGAGCTACTAACTTTCCATTCTAGGATTGGCTCATCTCGAAACTGTAAACGAACGATCCTATATCTACAATCAACTGAGGCATAACAGGAATGTAACCAATCCATGCCTAGAATGACATCAAAGTCTACCATTTCTAACTTTACAAGATCTGCTAAGGTGAATTTCTGAGAGACTGTGATAGGGCAATTTCTGTATACCCGTCTAGCTATAACTGGGTCATCGACTGGAGTAGAGACTGAGAAGGGATCTGAGAGAGTTTCTGGATTGACACTGAAGTTTACTGTTATATAAAGAGTTGCAAAAGACAAAGTAGCCTATGTTGTCTTTCCACTGAGTGAATCATATGTGAGTCACATCTTTAAGCTGGTAGGATGTCAATTCCACCCTATCACTACCAGTCACTTGTATCACTCCAAAGATTTTTTAACTTCATCAATGAAATTCTATAGGTCCTCACCAACTTGCGACCCTAAAAACTCAGGTGGATTCATCCTAAAAGAATCTCGAACTCTAGCTGCCACTGATCCACCATTTCTATAAGTAGGTAGTGGAACTTGCTGATTGTTCTGGTTGTTCATACTCTGAGCCAAAAGTTGAATTGCATTTCAAAATTCTACATTCGAAACCTCTTGGTCTGGAATTAGAGAAGCTGTGTTAGCGTTGCGTGCATTAGAATTCCTTGCGTAAGCTCTACGAGGAGGCATGATCTTAAGTGCATAAAGATGGATTAGAAAGGAGATCATACCAGCCCACGATAAGAATAACAAAGAGAGTGAAGTTTTCCTAAAACACTTCGTAGCCTCCCTCTCATTAGATGTGGTGCACTTCACACCCATGAAAAGGACTCTACTTAGTGCAACTTTTCAGACATCCTAGGACATTTAAACCTAAGGCTTTGATACTAAGTTTGTCACGCCCCGAGGCTACCACCTGGACGCGGACACGGGACCTAGGATCACGAGTGACCCCAAGCTAACCCTACTGGCATGTCATAAGCATACTAAAGATAAACTGAAATAATAAATACTGAGTGGAAGCTAAATCATACGAATAATCTGAAATGATGAGGAATATCCATAAACTATCTGAATAAATGAAAACTGAGAGTTTGAATACAAATGAAAAGTCAAACTCTAAGGCTAAAGTTGAAACTACCTATGTCTGAAATAAATCCTCTATTGACTAGAAATGCTGGGACATGCCCTAGCTTGATCTAGAAAAAACTGAAACTAAAGCTAAAATGGAAAGATAATCATGTCACTAGTCCTCGAAGAATGAGGACTCACCACTGGTGCTACTGAACTGAAGATCGGGAACTGATCTATGCGTGATCTGACTGCTGAGGACATGAACCTACATCATGAGAAGATGTAGCGCAGAGTATGCGTCAGTACTTGAAAGGTACTGAGCATGTAGGATAGAATAAAGCTGAATAATAACATAACTGAACAAGCAATGAAGCAATGATATAATCTAAACAGGATAAGGATACTCGAAATACTGAACATGGCTAAACTGAATAAATGACCAAGTTTATATGACGCTGATACTAAATACTGAACTATACTGATAACATGGTCAATGCATTAGAATATGACTGAACTGTAAGGGAGCTACTAATAACCGACATAAAACCACATGAGCTAAATATGGAGTCCGATGTATACACCCCATCGAGAGGACCCAATATACCCTGCCAGAGGTATAGAGGCATGTTGGCGTGATCATTAAAATGTAATGCCCAACATAGGGACTTATCCTACGAGGCACGTAGTTCTGGGACTCGATGGTGTCTGACCCTAGTCCACTCGGTATTAAGCTTCTTCCAATTGATTATGTAATTAACACTTTATGACTAAAATGTTGTAATACTGGATAACTCAAAATACTGACATGCAAATTGAGAATGCAACATTAATATACTGATAATAATGCATTCGAAAACTGAGGCATGTTTATATATATAACTGAATTAACTGACCTAACATGTTTAATTCATGAACTAAAAGAGCTACATAGCTAGGGTTCTGAGATTATGCATGAATCTGGGAAAAAATTATACTACAACATGATAATATGATTTGGATCATTCTAACAGCTAAAACCCAACAATTCTAACATTCAAGAAACCCTAGGTCTAGATAATATTAAGGGGATCAAGATTCTAGCTGAAATCTAGGGACCTAATGGGTGAAAGGAACCCACTAGTGAAATCCCACATACTTGGTGAAGAATTCCACGGAGAAATCTTTCAATTTCGGGACTGAAACGGATGAAAATCTGCTGTGTTCTTGAACTAGGGTTCCTGACCTCTTTCTTCTCTTACGCTCTAATTTTTCTAAGTTTTGATGAATGATTTGACTTAGGTAAGTTCTAGTTATGTTTCTAGGCTAAAACTGACCAAAACTACGTAGTTTAGGGTTTAAACGACATAGTTTAGGGGTCCAACACATAAGAAATAGATCGAAAGACCCCTTACTTAACTTCTATCAGGAGCCACTGACAGACGGGACGGACGGACCGTGGGTGGACCAACGGTCTGTGCTGGTCAATCGTTGCTCGCATCTAGAGGCTGGGATTTGGGGGTCTGATCCACAGACGTGAACCACGGCCCGTGGTTTGACCTACAGTCCGTGTGTCCGGACGTGAGTCTACCCTTAGACAAGATCTTGGGGCTGAGTCTAGGGAGGGTTGCAGATGCGAACCACGGACCACCAGTATGGGCCGTAGGTCACCTTATGGTCCGTGGGTGGCAACCGTGGGTTGCACCTACAACTTCTGAAAATCTGCATTAAGGTCTGTTTTCGGATATAGGGTGTTACAGTCTTGTTCATTTCAGTTGTTATGTTCTACACTTGAGTTACCCTTGAGGCCAGTTTGAATGTTTATTTCTAAATATTCTGAGTTTATTTTTGAGACATTGAGTAAAGTTGTGTTTTTGAGTTCGTACTAGTTTTGAGTAAGTCTTCCACTCAGAGTTAAGCCAGGCCAATGGTTCGCTTGGGGCCAACAATGGTTTTTGAGTGCCAGTTGCTCCCAGGTTGTAGGATCGGGGCGGAGGAAAGGCTTAAAATAGTCCATTATCTTTGAGTTTAGACTCAAAATAGTTCTATTTCTTTTTAGTGGAGCATTAATAGTCCTCATTCTTTAATAAAGTGGTGCATTTTCAGTCTCCATCTTAACCACAGTTAACTTTTTAATAGACCAGTGGGTTATGCACATGACCTGAATTTAAATCTGATAATTAATTGGGTTTTGTTCATTTCTTTCTTATATTTGTTCATTTAATCCAATTTCTTTACCTGAGCTCCTTTACTGTTCTTCAGTCCCTTTTACTTCCTATTTCTAGTTTTTGTTCCTTTCTGTAATTTGCGGCTTCTGGCAATTTTGAAGGAAAATAAGAATTGCATAGACTATATTTTGGTTCATTAGTTTTCCTCGCTAAATAAACGAAAGTAAAGGAAAGAAGGG
>JAJOOF010003102.1:0-27408 GCA_029582545.1 Solanum lignicaule
TGCAAATATATTACTGTTAAGTCTATTTTGCCTATGTCTTAATTCTTGTCTTTTTGCTATAATTATTTCAGTAAGTTTTTGTCTATATTCGTTATTCTCGTTATTCATTATATCTTTAAATATTAAATATATTTATATTCTATTTTAGATATATTATCTATTAATTGATCTAATTTATCGTTATCAGTTTTTGTGATATTGAGTTGTTTATATTACGGATATAATTTGTTTAATTTTCTTCTCATTTCCCTTAACTTTCTACTAGTATGTTTCTTTCTATGTTTCTTATTATCCATAGCTCTGATACCATTTTTCGGGGGTGCGAAATTGGTAGTTGAGGTATTCATATTTTTGGTAGTGTGGTAGGTGAAGAATTCATCTTAAAGATTTTATTATATATTCTTTTTTCATGGTATTATGTCCACGGTCGTTCAATAATAATATAACCCAACTAGTGTGTTGGGTTCGAGTCCCAAGAGAGCAATTTATAATCGAGAATTAAGAGAAAAGTAAGAAATTCGCTCAAGTCATTTATAGCTAAAGACTTATACGGAGAAAAATATATCAAATTAAAGGATGACACAAGTATCAATTATCGAAGGGGTTTTTGTAGTCAATTATCAACTAGAAGCAACAAATAAAATAGGAATATGAATATGGAGACGAGATTCTTGGGATGTGATAGGAATATGGGCTAAAATAAACAATCGGGTAAATGCTATTGATAGTAAATTGCTGTAAATTAGTAACTAAGCTAGACTTTAGTGGGAGTAAATTTTCTTTCGAACAATTTACCCCGAATCAAATTGATTTCTCTCGAACATCAATAAGCGGCAATGAAGATCAGCCTTCGCCTTAGTCCATTCACTCTCTCGAGTTGAATGTGTGGGAGAGGGTTTAGGATTCACTCTCTAGAGCTGAACCCACGACAACCCAATAACCACAGACTATCGATTCAGTAGTTTTGGTTTTAAAATCTCTCTCTCTCGCAAGTCAAAAACACGAAGATAAAATTGTATTTGCAACTACAACCCCATTAAATTCAAACACAACTACTGAACGAAATCACCTTTAAACAACAAATTAAATATCTATCAGCAATACCCAGCAGTAAATTCAACCCATATTCACAAATCACACCCGAAGAATTGGGGTTTTAGCTAGACATAGTAAAGAGATAGAAATCGATACCGAAAAATGTTTCCATCACATGTCAAAAAAGAAGAATCTTCAATACCCACTTCCAATTGCTTAGAAAATAGAAAATTTCAAATCTTCAAAACTAAGGAACAAAGTCTCCAAAACTCTAAGTTCTAAAAACTGAATAACTCTAAAAATTGGTTTCTGAATTGTAAAACTCATTTCTAAACTAAAAATTCAAACAAGTATATATAGTTGTCAAAAAAATGTCCTGCGAAGGACCACTCGGTGCAGTTAATCGGGATTGCCGATCTACTAAGCGATCCGCCCTTTGGTCTGGTTCAACGCCTTTCTGCATTGGCCTTTAGCAAATTCAAGTTCTATAACATTGGGCGATGGAGTACTGCATCGCGGAATCGTTCGATGACTCGCCGACTGCTCCTTTATCTCGCCGACTCGATGTTCTCCTTCAGAGCTTGGCACATTGGAACATTAGGCGAGATCATAGTCATTCGGCGACTCGCCTAATGGTTTAAGTGATCCTCATGCCGTCTTTTCTTCATTCTTTTCAACTGCCTTGTTCCTTTTTGCCCAATAGTGTCCATGCTTAGTCTCTAACTCCAAATATCTGAAACTCAAGGATTTTCATCAGTTATTGACACAAAATATGCATTTGAGGACACTAAATCTATCAAAATAAATCTCTAAAAGAGTCCAAATCGTGGATTCCTCAACACTCCCAACTTAAACTTTTGCTTGTCCTCAAGTAAAACTCAAGTTCAGCAGTTCAAAAAGGATATTTCAAACAGTGCTACACAAGACTCAATCATGAATGCACACAAAAAAACTCAACTTACTCGTGCAAGGATCAATTGTGTACTCAAAGATTCAAGTTGTGACTTACCATTACTAAAGAATCTCAAGTTCACTATTCCTGCTTCAAATGCAAGTTCAAGCTCAACAAAGATATTCAAATTCCCTCACACAAAGAATGATTCCATATTCACTCAATGGTTCAATCATTTAAAGTTATGGAATCAAGATCATCAAGATCAACAATCACACTCACAAAGATAAACACAATGCATAATTTCACCCATAGGTTTGCCCTTATTTTTCAATCGACTTTTGCTTTAGCTCATTCAAGATCAAAAAGGTCTTTTCAAGGCTTGTAATGGAGCTGAGTGTAATGGTATGGTCATTTAGGCTTATAGGCTGAAATCCTCATGAAATGTGATGTGAACAACACTTTCTTTCCTTCTCTTTATCATTTTCATTCAAGCTCAAAAGTCACCTCTTATTCATCTTATATGGGTCATTCGAAACCCCATTTTCATTGTATTTCCACAACCTTATTCTACAACTTTTTCTTTCTTTCTGTTTTTTTTCTTTTTCAATCTTTTTTTTTATATGGATGGGTTCCATTTTTTTTCAAAGCATGGGCAAAAGGGACTTCTTTGCATTTTCTTGATTTGCCTTCTCTTTTCACCACACCCCCAACTTAGGCTTTTGGCCTAAGTTGGTTATTCAAACAAACCACATATCATGAGGATTATGGGTAATGGGTCAATAAAAGGTAGCAATGCTATCAAGTTTCTTCCAAGAAAAAGGTAAAGCTCAAAGGGTGCTCAAAAGAGGTTCACACACTCACAAGGAAAGCCACAAAAGAGATATAATGTCAAATTGGTTCACACTCTTTAAAGTTGCCTAAGATCATCTCAAGAAATTGCATCACTTAGTCAACCGAAATAACGGGGAAAATTCTAGGTGTCATCACACATGGTTCACGGTAAGCTCATCACACAAGGCATTGACACCAATGTCAAACAAGACTTCACATTTTCGCTAGTATGCAATGTTTATCACAAGAGACTCAATTCGATACTTGGCTAGTCACAACGAGTTGCAAAGAGTTCACATATTGTCTATGCAACTTCAATTTGCCTCGTCGTAGACGCACATTTATTTTTGTTCGATTATGAGCACTATTCGAGTCATCGGTATCGATCAAAACCGGTACTCAAATTTGCAAGAGAACATCCACATTCAACGCATACAAGAGGTGGCAAAATTTTTTGGAAGGGTCAAAAATCATTTACAATTAAAAGCAAGGAGCCATAGGCTAAAGCATCCACAAAAGCAGTGTAAAAACACATTTTTTAGCTCAAAGCCCAAATATAAACAAAAGAAGAATTACGAATGACACACAAAAGGTAGGCCTCACCCCACCACAAATAAAAGCATTTGTCTTCAAATGCAAATAAGCTAATAATATCCAAGAATCAAAGGAAATAAAAATAGAGAGGGAGGTAAAAAGGTGATCCTGTCTACGCAGTCACTCCATCTGTGTGGACATCAGTGCTCGGTGCATCAGTTTGGTCTCAGGAATTAGTGCCCGGAGTTCCTTTAAAAGGAACAATAGCACCAAATTCACCAGGAGTTGCTACAGGTGTGTCCGCCAAAAAATTCCGAACAGCTGTATAAAGTCCCCGGGCCCATGAAGGAATAGTGGGGTCTCAGGGAGTAGTCTTCCTTTCAGAAATAGGCCTTTTGCCCTTGACTTTGTTTCCAGGTGAAGGTTCTTGCTTGCACTTCTTGGAAGGATTCGACCTCCCTTCATTTAATTTGAAATTTCGTGCTCTTATTGTCGCGCCCCATTTTTCGCAAAACGGGTTTCTTGGTGCACGACCTAACAACTCTTTTGGGATTTTGAAAAATGAAGAGTCGCCACCTAACGAATTAAGGCGCGTTAGGGCACCTATCTAACCTAACTAATTCTAACTAAGGTCAACGAACCAGAGATCAGGGTAAGGGTTCAAGTTACCTCGAGGGGAAGGTGTTAAGCATTCCTCGAGATCCACAAATGTGGATCCCGGCCGTATCTCATGCAATTTACGTGGGAATTACAAGTAGCAATTAAGGTCACTTCATTATTTGGTTATTTGTTAAACATGCTTACTAGGTGATAATTAACATTAAACAATTAAGATCGACTCATTGATTTATTTAATTAATTAAGCATGCAAGACTAAGTGATAACGTACTATTAAACAATTAAGGGCACTTTAGTTTTTTTTTGTTAATTAGTTAAGCATACAAGATTAAGCGATAACATAGTATTAAACGTGAAACAGTTACAGAGAATAAGCGAGAAGACATAATATACGTCAATAGATAGGAAAATCAATTTTATATATTTTATTTAAACTACCCTATATAATTATAAATATAAAAACAAATAAAGGGAGAAAGGAAAGGGAGACTCTGAAGGAATTTACGGATCAGCACTTGACTTTCTTTATTTCGGTCGGCTTCTCGTAAGGACAGACAAAACCAAGGTTTGTCATTAAGACCGAGTCGATGTCATCATCTCCGTAGGGCCTAAACTACCCCTACCCTACCACCACATGCTTAACGTCTCTAAGAGGTGCATAACGTCCCCGCTTAAGGTACAAGAGGCATTAGACTACTATTAGGAAGGGTTTAGACTGAAATAAACTCCAAATAGGCCCACCTAAACACCAAGTCAAACAATTTGAATGAGCATTTAGCACATAAGTCTCATATTGGCCTCTAGATTGTAATTAACATGCTGACAACCACATATAGAATGAAAATGTCGCATGCTAAGTGTATGCATACAAATACATAGACATAAATTATAACAATTTATTTTTATGAATTTCAGAGGAGCAACAACTTATTAAGTGCAAGAAAGTATTAACTGATTTTTAAAAAAATGGCATAACAATTTTTATTAATTTTAAGGAGGGCAGGAAAACGTTACAGTAGCAGAAAACAATTAATTGCGATCATCAATTGATTTTACCAAGACGGAAATTTATGACATAACAATTTTTTATTTATTGATTTTAAAATATAGCAGACAAAATGATCACACATGTAGAAATCCAATAAAGAATAACTATAGACATAATATCACACATTGAGAGGGGGAAGAACGAAAACTAATCCGGGTGCTTCCTTTTATTCATTCAAACACACAACAATATTCAAAATAATAATGCAAGTTGAAACTAAACTAATGGAAGAACAACTAACCAGTTAAAGCAGAAATATTTAATAGCAATGAAGACCCACACTTAGTCCAACAACCGACACGAACACAACAAAAAAAGCTGGTAGAGGAGCTTTAATGCGTTTATCGGAAAACTTAATTCTTTTTTTAAGAGTAGAAAGCAAAATTTTTAGTATTCAAGTATGGACAGTGTGTGTGATCGATGTCCGAATCCCTTTTTCTGATGGCTAAAACATATTTATAAAATAAGAAGAGAGTCTCTTTATATAGTGAAGGGGAGAGCCCAAATAAGGGAAAGAAATATTTTAATTAAAAAAAAATCCTTATTACAAAGGGAGCTAATTCAGTAACATAATCCTACGATTATCACAATAGAACTAGAAGAGATTTTCCAATTTTTTATTTTTATTTTTTTAAAAAAAGAGATCAAATCGACTAGTAAGAGTCAATCATGCAATCACCGAATCCATTTGCCTTAAATAAGGAGGAGAGATCATATAAACAACAATATTATAAAATTAAGTCGGTCCACATAAGGAAAAGCAAGAAGTGACTTTACACTGTTCAAGGAATAATAATACATAATTAAGGAAATGATATCAATAGAAGCACTGTCCACATACTATACAAGAATCAGATCCATAAGAGTATATTGACAAGAAAAGTGGAATAGTCAGTATTAAAATAATTCCACATTACCAAACTTACCCACATTGAATAAGGAGAAAATCAATCAATTATGAGCAAAATTATCAAGCCAGTGTACATTCGAATTTATTTTGATTCTAATTTCAAATAAAAAATGTAAAGATCAATTAGGGCTTGAAGGTACTGAAAGTATACAGATATCAGTGAGCAAGCAAAATCAGCTAATAACATACGGATTTTGAAAACACTTTTGAAGTAAGTCGATGAACCTCTCAAATGAAACTCAAATTGAATCAAGTGCATGCTCAATAACCCATCAATCCAAGACTTTATGCATACAACTCATGAACGAATTTTTCCATTCAAACAACAAGTCATACCAAGAAAAATATAATCAAAATAGGCACAACATAGGATTGAGTATATGAAATAATAATTGATTGGAAGAAAATACCGGAGACGGATCTGTTTTGCAACTAACATAATGGGCTGATACACATTACCAATAACTGCTGGCCGGAATTTCTGACTTTTGCCGGAGTTATCGTCGATCATTGCCGCCTCGAAACTCGCTGATGGCTGGCTCTGCTCCGCCGGGGCTGCCTTTGGAGGTTGCCTGGATGCTCGCCAACTGCTGGTCGGCGCTGCCCTCACTGGTGGAGCTGTCAACTCACCGGAGTTGTTGACCGAAGTTGTTGTTGCTCTCCTTGCTGGCTGCTGCTACTGGTGGTTGCTGCAAAGAGAGGAGAGAAAATAGAAGATGAAGGCGACGAGAAGAAGGAGAGGGGAGGAGGAACGGGGAGAAGAGAGGAAGAGAGGAGCTGGATGGAGGGAGATGTCGGAAAAGGGAGGAGAGCGAGAGAGGGGGGGCGGCTGTAGAAGAGAGGAGGAAGAGAATGGCAAGTTAGAATTTTTTTTAGGGGTTAGGTATTTTTTAGATTAAAATAGGAAAGAGTTAGAAGAAGAGATCTTGTTCGTTGATTTAATAAGAGATGAAGGGCTAGGATTCGATCTAGGATTTAATTTAAGGATGGACGGATGAGATTAAAATAAAATGGGTGTCTTGAGAGTTGAATTGGAATGACAAAATTGAAATAAAAATTGGCTAGAATTGAAATGAAAGGTGGCTATAATTGAAATAAAATTGGAATTGAGGTGGCCAAAATTGAAATAAATTAGAATAGAATAGGCTAACATTTAAACAATTTTAGAGAAAAATTAAAGAAATGCTATTCAATTAAAATACTACAAATATTATAATATTTTTATATAATCAAAGTCACTTAAATTTTTAAAACATTTGAATTATTTCGAGTTTTACTAATAATTGTAAAATATTTTAATAGTATTTACAATAATTTTTATAAAGCATGCATACTAAATATATAATTTTTTAGACAAAATTGATTAAAATTTTAAACTCAAAATATTTTCAAAATACGTATTTAATTGAATAGCATTCCAAAATAGGGTTAAAGGTCGGTCAAAATTGGGTGTCAACACTTATCTTTCGGGGTGGCGCAATTTTCCCAGCAACTTTTGGTCTAGCCATGTCTGCAAAGCATTGAGACGAAAGTTAGGAAATATTTGAACAAAGGCACAGAAAATCAGTTTTAAAGCTATGGCAATTTGGCAATGGGAAAGGTCTTTCAACGGATCGCCAACAACTTCGGCAAGCAAAAATTAGCTCCCCGAGAGTTACAGTGTAGAAAGGGTTCAGGGGTGCAGACAAAGGGCGATCAAAAACACTTTCAGCGAGTCGTCGAGAGCCCTCGGCAACCTCAGGCTTCTCGCCAAAAGTTACAGAACCAACATCAAATAAAGCATGAAATTAAAGGCGAGATGGGATATTAGGCGAATCGTCGAGTGGTTCGACAAGCTCGACCCAGCTCGCCAAACGACCCAACGTGCTTACTTTCAATCCAACTTCTCGAATTCAACCCCGCAACCTCTCGAAAACAAAATCAAAACATGCACAACTCAAATTCAAATGAGACCTATAACACCCGTTGCCCTGAGATACTTAGACTTCTCCCAGTTTTGCCGAATTTGGTCAATTGATGACATTTGCCCTTAAGAATGATGTCACCCGCTCTATCATTAGGCAATTTTCGTTGTTTGGCACAAATCCGAGCTACTCAGACTTCACCCAACTAAACCCAACGACATGCAAGCACAACCCCACAAAATTTAAATCATTTCAATGCACAAAATTATGGGATTTCAACAATCAAAACAATATGGGCAAGATTATCAGCTTAAAATAGGCATTCAAACATACTAATCCTATCAGAGAGGTCCAACACACGACAATCAAGATAATAAGGTTGCAAATGAGTACAATTTCAATAAAAATGAACTCGGGGTTTGGAAAACCTACTTTTTATGCCGATTAAGATAAGATTGAAATGCTAGGTGGCAATGTAGTCTAACTCCGAGCACCAATCAACAACTAAAATACTTCTCGAAATGCGACAATATATAAATTAAGGTGCATGTGTGAGTTTGTGAATATTTAAAGAAAGGGAAAGTGAAGGAGTTTGAAAAATATAACCTTTTTGCCTTAAAAACCGTCCAGTGTTTGCCCGTTCGGTGACATTAGTCTTACTCGTCGATTCGCTCGGCGAAGCGTCGAGTCGACACTTACCTCGCTAAATTTTACAGGACTTCCAGTTGATTTGGAGATCCAAACGGCGGACTATATCAGGGTCCCCGACTAGGTCGGCGACTCGCTAATAATTTCCAAGTTTTCGCCGAAAGTTACAAACTCCAAGTGAAATTTGTCTTGAGTCCAATGCGGTCTGAGTCGGGGTTGCAGACACTTTCAGCGATGCGCCGACTGGATCTTTTTCTCGCTAATTTCCCTTTTTTCGAACACTTTCCATAAGTTAACATGCACAACCAACACACCATTATTCCAAACAAAGAAAGATAAACAAATAAGAAAACTTAGGTTACTTCCCAAGCAGCGCCTTAGTTAACGTCGCAGCACGACACAAGTCCATCTTCAAACCTCATTCTTGGGGTTAGCCATAGATCACTAGGCAAACCCCCCTGCTGTCTCGGGTTGAGATGAGACAATATATGACCCATTTGGGTGTCCAACTACTTGATCGACATTGAATGGGAGGTGACGGTCTAGCTAAGGGTAGACACATCTTCTTTCATTTCTTTTAAAACCTTGTCTGACCCTTCAACTTTGTTGAGGATACGAGAGAGTATATCACCAGACCTACCACCATCCGAATCCTTTGGCTTTTGGCGCTCATGGAGAGGTACATACCTATCCTTCTCCCCATTCTTCCAATTAGGATTACGATCCCTCCATTCACGATCTCAATCTTTCCAACCTTCATCCCTAGCCCAACCTTTGTTACCACCCTACCTCGGGTAGTTTGAACGATAACCACTACCTTGGTTGACTAGAAAATTTACCTATTCATTATACAATGCCTCAAACTTGGACTCATCCGGATTAGCACACCCGACACCCACGACATTGACACTTTGAGCACCAGCTCCCATGACATTTTTAGAAAAAATATCAAGTTGTGTCATGATCTTGGCCATATTTTGGTCCCTCTCTTGGTCCTTCTCCATCTGTTCCTTAGTCATCTTGAATATGAAAGGGGAGACCTGGTCTTCACGGGTATACCACGCCCTGTTTATGGTAGTCACGCCATCTAAGAGCTGAGCCGCTATCACATAAGGTTGTTGCATTAAACCTCTCGGAGAAAGTTTGTCAGCGACACCCTCATTTATCGAGTTAAGACTCCAGTAAAAATACTGCAGCAACACGTTATCAGGCAAGCCATGGGTTGGGCATTGAAGCACCAACTTCTTGAATCACAACCAAGTTTCGTGTATTGGCTCACCCTATAGACGCTTAAAGCTCTGAATGTTGTCCAGAAGAGTCATCATCTTCGAGGGAGGGAAAAATCGCACTTGAAATGTGGTGACAAACTCCTCCCACGAAGTGATTGATTCACGTGGCAATTCAGCCAATCATTTGCACGTTTCTCCCATCAAAGATAACGGGAACAACCTCAATCAGATCGATTCTTGAGAGATATTCTTGATGGAGAATGGTCCGCATACATCCACGAAGTTTCTAATGTGCTCATAGAGATCCTCATGAGCCACACCACTGAAAAACCCTTTTAGTTGCAAAAGTTGCAACATAGTACTCGTGATGTGGAACACCGCATTCCCTTCGACTGGAGGCAAGCGAATAAAATCAACACCTAGCATGAGATAGGGGTCATTAGCATAAGGCTCGTTTACATCATTTAGGTTTCCAATGTTATCTTGATGGCTTACTTGGCTGTCGTTGTTGCCATTCACACTCATACTTCCTATTTTATTACACAAACAAGCAAAACAAAACTGAAAATTAAGTAAGTATCACAACAACTAACAAGAGCAAAGTTCAACTTAAATAAAAATTCTCAATTAACACCACTCCCCAGCAGCGCCGCCATTTTGACTTGATGTATCCGGGCGCTTCATCTAATACTAAGCGTCCACGATCGTTCAATAGTAATATAACCTAACTAGTGAGATAGGGTCGAGTCCCAAGGGAACAGTGTGTAATCGAGAATTAAGAGAAAAGCAAGAAATTTGCTCAAGTCATTTATAGCTAAAGACTTATACGAAGAAAAACATATCAAATTAAAGGATGACACAAGTGTCAACTATCGAAGGGGGTTTTGTAGTCAATTATCAACTAGAAGCAGTAAATAAAATAGAAATATGAATATGGAGACGGGATTCTCGGTATGTGATAGGGATATGGGTTAAAATAAACAATCGGGTAAATGGTATTGATGGTAAATTGCTGTAAATTAGTAACTAAGCTAGACTTTAGTGGGGGTAAATTTTCTCTCGAACAATTTACCCCTAATCAAATCGGGTTCTCTCGAACACCAATAAGCCGCAATGAAGCTCAGTCTTCGCCTTAGTCCATTCACTCTCTCGAGCTGAATGTGTGGGAGAGGGTTTATGATTCACTCTCTCGACCTGAACCCACGACAACCCAATAACCAAATACTATTGATTCCGTAGTTTTGGTTTTAAAACCTCTCTCTTGAGCAAGTCAGAAACACGAAGATAAAATTGTATTTGCAACTACAACCCCATTAAATTCAAATACAACTACTGAACGAAATCACCTTTAAGCAACAAGTTAAATATCTATCAGCAATACCCAGCAGTAAATTCAACCCATATTCACATAATCACACCCCAAGAATTGGGGTTTTAGCTAGACATAGTAAATAGATATAAATCGATACCGAAAAATATTTCCATCAAATAGGTACGATAGATAATGTCTTTACACATGTCAAAGAAAAATAATCTTCAATACCCACTTCCAATTGCTTAGAAAATGGAAATTTTCAAATCTTCAAAGCTAAGGAACAAAGTCTCCAAAACTCTAAGTTCTAAAAACTGAATAACTCTAAAAATTGGTTTCTAAATTGTAAAACTCATTTCTAAACTAAAAATTTAAATAGGTATTTATAGTTGTCAAAAAAATGTGCTGCGAAGGACTACTCGGCGCAGTTAGTTGGGATCGCCGATCCACTCAGCGATCTGCCCTTTGGTCTGGTTCATCACCTTTCTGCATTGGCCTTCAATAAATTCAAGTTTTGTAACGTTGGGCGATGAAGTACTGTATCGTTCTGCTCTTTTATCTCTCCGACTCGATTTTCTCCTTCAGAGCTTGGCACACTGGAACATTAGGCGAGACCATATCCATTCGGCGACTCGCCTAATGGTTTAGACCATCCTCAGGCTGTCTTTTCTTTGTTCTTTTCAGCTGCCTTTTTACTTTCTGCCCAATAGTGTCCATGCTTAGTCTCTAACTCCAAATATCTAAAATTCAAGGATTTTCATCAGTTATTAAGACAAAATATGCATTTGAGGACACTAAATCTATCAAAATAAAGTCTAGAAGAGTCCAAATCGTGGACTCATCAACTACTACAAAAAAGTCCTTTGGTGGCAATTATTTAGTGGCAATAAACTACTTGCCACTAATTTATTTACTAAGTTTAAATATTACCGACAAATGTATTTTAGTGTGGAAAAGAAACCTTTTTATCGGCAATTTACTCGAATGGCCAGTAAACAAGTCAACTTTATTTTTACCTTCCCTCCAAAACCAAATTCTAAATATTTTTATTTCCCTCGTCCCTGTAGGTAAGTCCTCTCTACATCTTTTCTTTTCAATCAACTTTTTTTTTTCAATTTCCTTTCTGATTAACTTTACGATCTTTCTTTTGTTTTTTGATTACCTTTTCAAAGTTCAATGAATATGAAGGATCAAGGAATCGATAAACAATTGTGTGTGAACGTAACGAGTGAGTGACAGTCAATTTAGGGTAAATTTCTTGAACTAGATCGATTTTTGTCACGTATTTACATAATTTTAGTTTCATATGGCATAATACTTATCTAAATTTTTCACGTTCATTTTTTCCAGGCTTGTTTCAATATGGATCAATCTTCATATTAATCGTCTTAGTTCTTATTGGAGTAAGCAATCTCTCTTCTTTAGGTCTTTTTCAATTATACAATGATGAGTGTCAGTTTGATTTTTAATTTGGTATTTGTTTTGTACTGATGACGTAATTATAAGAGTCTGGATTTAGCGAATTCATTGGTTCTCATTATATTGCTTGTGATTTAATTTTATTAATTAATTTATACTAAATTATGTTCAGTATCTGCGTCTAGAGGACGAACCTCAGAGCCTATTTAGTGTTTGATAAAATGTCATAACAAAGATTGTCACTTGAACAATAATGAAAAATGGGTATGGTGTAGTTCTTTATTGTTGAAATTATGGCCTCCTTAATTCAGTAAAAGAAACACGTACTTAGTACATGTTTTTTAACGTTTGATAATTTTGAGAAACAAACTTGTAAATAATAATCAGTTCACAACTTCAAACTACACAACGATTACACAACTACGTAATCTAAGGAATTATAAACTCTAATCACTTACTACCCAAGACAAAAAAAACCCGGTTTAAGTCTTCTAAAAATCTTCCAAGTTGCTCACACTTGTTAGACTCTTCGTACACTCAACACTCAATTGTAGTCAATAACAATTAACTACAATCTTACAAACTTTTTCTCACAAAACTCGTAGCACCCCAAGTAATATACAAAACCCTCTCAAAAACTCTTTGATAGTGTTTTGATGAACTCTCTATGTAAGTGCGCAAACTTCTTTGAAGAATTTATTTCCCTATATATATATATATATAGATTTATACTCCAATCCAAAACCTATTTTAACTCAGACTCCTTCTTGACTTCAACTTCCTCTCCTACTTGACTTCGACTTCCTCTTTTACCTAGAACTTGACAACCTACGTGTTGTATACTCTGCTTTCTACTTCATTCAGTTTACCTATTTGATTAAGAAAACCCTCTTGATTGCAAACTCCTTCTTCTGCTCATATTAGATGAACTTATAGCACGTTGACACAACCTGTTCTATGCACTTTTGACATTCTTCAAAACACTTAGCTTATTCCACCTTACGAATTCCCCCTTTTTGACGATGGCAAACTGTATTGCATTGAACATGTGAACAGACAGAGATACATCATGCATTCTTCCCCCTTTTGACATCGGGAAAAAACTGAAAGAAAGACCAATACACGCCACAACAAGCAATAATATCACAATAAACCATAACAAAAAGAACTACTAAACTTAGTCATTAGTTACATCACAAAATAAAACACAAAAAAAACCATTATCCACAAAAGGTCAGAAATGCACACTATAGACTTAAAAAAGAACCTAAAACACATGACACTACACATATAGGCTGGTGGTTAATCAGAGGGTGGCACAAGAGAGGATGAGGATGAGGATCCCTTAGATAGCAAATAAAAGATGCTCTTCAGATTCCCTGAATTAATGTTCCTTCCATTTGCCAATGCCTCCTGAGCCTGAACTAGTTCTTCCTTTACTTCGCAGTTTTCTGCGATCAACCTCTCACGTTCCATCTCATGGGTCATACGAGGTTGATCCAGCTCTGCAGAGTGAGCAGCTCGTAAGTCAGCCAGTTCCTTATCCTTGGCAGTCAAAAAAGCCTTTAAGCGTTATACTGGTGTATTTGCTTCCCCTTTTGTAGTAGGTATAATTGTGTGATCCACTACTCCTAACACATCCTTAGTGGTCTGAATCTGCCACTCCTTAACAGGGACACTAAATTAATCAAATATATCCCCTATCCCGAACCCATAAACAAGTCTACGTTCCTTTTTATCTTGCACACATAAGCTATGTATATGGCTAAGAATCAGGTTAGGCAAGTTGATTTGGATCTTTGACAGTAATAACTCCATAAGGGTGAGATCCAAATAATTTGCCTCTGTTCATTTTTGCTTTCTAGGAAGAACAATTTTATGCATGACATCAAACAACAACCGATGCTAAGGTAACATGGCCCCTTTATCCACTCTAGTGTATTCTTCCATCATAGGGTCATTTGCAAACCAATGGGATATCTCTAGGGCTGATAAAAGTCCTTCCAGAGGAGGCCATTCTCTCTTAAAATAGTGGCACCAACCCCTATTTTGAACCCCTAGTATGGTGGATAAAATCTCAGCAATTAGTGTGAATGAAGTACCACAAACAGTGCTTGAAATAGAAGAAGTAGACCCCGTGGCGTTGACATAGAATTCCCTTGTCTCTTCCCTACCAATCTACACCTACGAGTTCCTTGAAGGAATAAGGCAGTCCACCCTTGGGTTTCTAACAGGACCAGTAGTTCACTCATGACACCACCCCCAAACCCAGTAACAACCCGACCTCGAATCACACTTCTTTTCCCAAATGACAATACCCTTGCCTTATGTATTTCAGAGTTAACATCAATCTCATAATTTTCTACTTGTACCTTGGAACTTCCTTTAGACATATTTCTCTTTCATTTTATACCCTTCTTGGTTTCAATTATGTCATCATCAATCTCTATAAGATTTTAAGGAGGAACAAACTTACTTTTCACCGGACGGATTTTCTTAGTATATTTAGCAAGCACTTCATCCCGAGTACGCTGCACCGATCGAGTCACTCGAACCAGAATCTCCGCTAATGGTTCAGAAGCGGGATTTTCTTAAGACTCAGGAACAATCATATCGATGGGTTAAAATGATGCTGTGAGAAATCGTGAACGAAGCTTTTTTGGAATCAAGTAGACCAATGGAGTGTCATCTTTATCATCATAAGAGGTATTTATGAGCCTTTTCCCTTGACGAGTTTGGTTCTCCTTGACAATAAGCATTCGTATTTTCACTGGAACCGAACTCCAAGCTCTGGTTTCTTTCTTTCCCCTGGGTTGCAGCTTCCTCCATAAGAGGATATACAAGATGTGTTACACCAAAAGCGTCAATGAGCATTATATCGGGTAAGATAAATAAACCTTCTTGATTCTTGAAGGGTATGATAGCAAGGTTGTCATCTTTGTACGGTGATAAAATGATTGGGGAATGGTTTGTGATGATTTGGGAGTGAGAGTGAAGATAGAGAATGGGTTTTTGTGGAGAATGAAGAAGAATGGGAATTAATTTGAGAATGGTTACTGGGGAGTAGAAGGGTATTTTTTGGAGAAGAGGAACATATTGATTTGATGGTGAGGTCAGCTTGATTTGATTTTTTGGCGGTTTAAATCATATCTTTCTGACAAGTAATTTAATGACGGAACGAGTAAAAGTGCACAAGTCATAATATTTTGGTTCTCTTTAAATAAGTATGGTGGGCATGCCTTTCAGTGTGAGATGATAATTTTTGAAGTCCTAATCCTTGAGTCCCTAATTACCTGAGAGTGATGAATTCTTTAGTTACAGTTAATTATGAGTATTAAAACTTTTAACAAATAACATGTAATCAAGGACCATAGTTTACTACATGAGCAAAAATACTTAGGCAATTTTTATCATCCCTAATTCCAACCTGTTCCTTTCAAAGTGTTCCCTTGCTAATGCCTTGGTGAAAATGTCAGCAATTTGTTGTTCAGTGGCATAGAAATTCATGGAAATTAGCCCCTTTTCTACGTTGTCCCTTAGAAAGTGATGACGAATATCTATGTGTTTTGTTCTCATTTGACATGATTCTTTGAAATGTTAATTGCGCTTGTGTTATCAAAAAAGATTGGGACACACTCAATACTGAGACCAAAGTCACTGAGTTGCTGTTTGATCCATAATAGTTGAGCACAATACGAGGCGGCTACTACATATTCAAATTCTGCGGTGGATAATGCAACCGAATTTTGTTTCTTTGATCCCCAAGAGATTAAACATGAACCTAGAAGGTGGGCCATACCTGTGGTACTTTTTCTATCTGCTAGATAACCAGCATGATCCGCATCAACATACCCTACCAAACTAAAATTGGTCCCTTTTGGATACCATAGTCCTAAATCAGTGGTTCCTTTCAAGTATCGAAAAATTCTTTTAACTTCTTGGAGAAGAGATTCTTTGGGGCTGGTTTGAAATCGAGTACATAATCCCACACTGAACACAATATCAGGCCTGCTGGCTGTAAGGTACAAAAGTGACCCAATCATACCTCTATACAATTTTTGTTCCACAACAGAACCTGTTCCTTCTAGGTCTAATTTTGTAGTTGTAGCTATTGGGGTATCGATTTGTTTAGCATCTTCCATTTTGAATCTTTTGAGTAGTTCTTTGACATACTTTTTGCTGATGAATTAATGTACCTGTAGGTGTTTACTTTATTTGAAGCCTCAGAAAGTATTTTAATTCTCCAATCATGCTCATCTCAAACTCATTGCTCATAAGGTTGGCAAATTCGGTAGTAAGTGTCTTGTTTGTCACTCCAAAGATGATGTCGTCAACATACACATGTACAATCAGTAGATCCTTTCCTTTGTTTCTGAGAACAAGTGTATTGTTAATTTTACCTCTTGAATAGCCATGGCTTAGGAGAAACTTTGACAGTCTATCATACCATGCCCTTGGAGCTTGTTTTAACCCATAAAGAGCATTATCAAGCTTGTAGACATAATCATGATAATCATTGTTCTCGAAACCAGGGGGGTTTTTAACGAACACTTCTTCTTTTAGTAGCATATTCAGGAATGCACTTTTATTTCCATCTGATACAGAGTGAACTCCATGTGAGCTGCAAATGCTATGAGTAGTCTGATTGCCTCCAGTCTTGCCACAAGTGCGAATGTTTCATCATAATCTATCCCTTCTTCTTGATTGTACCCTTGAACTACTAGCCTAGCTTTGTTTCTTGTTATTGTACCATGTTCATCTAACTTGTTTCTAAACACCCATTTTGTACCTATTATAGTTTTGTTTGATGGTTTAGGCACAAGATGCCAAACTTCACTTCTTTCAAATTGGTTCAGTTCCTCTTCCATGGCTATGATCCAGTCGGAATCTTGGAGAGCTTCACTGATCTTCTTTGGTTCCACCATGGATAGGAATGCGTTAAAGGCACAATGGTTTTTCAGCCCTGGCCTGGTGGTTATTCCGGATATCAGTAAGTATGTTATCCAATGGGTGTGATCCTTGGTATTTGTAGTCCTTTAGGACCAAATTTTGTTGTCCTGTATCTTGACCATCAGCTAGCTCTATTTGTTCTCCTTCTGGCACCCTTTCTGTGTTCTCTTCTTGGTTATCATGTGAGTCGACACTGTCTTTATTGATTGTATCTAAGGAACCTGTTTCTTGTACCTATTCATGTACAACTTCAGTGTATACCTTTGATAGTACTTCATTTTCTTGCAAGTCTTGGTTAGACATAGTATTGCTTTCATCAAATATAATGTGCACACTCTCTTCCACACACATTGTTCTTTTGTTGAGTACCCTATAAGCTTTACTATGTGTAGAGTACCCTAGAAAGATTCCTTTATCACTCCTTGCATCAAATTTACCCAAAATATTTTTTCCATTAATGTGAATGAATCACTTACACCCGAATACTCTTAGATGAGAGATGTTGTGTCCATGAGTGTTAGCATTAATGATGATAGTTTTTTCTTAGAGAAAGATTCTAATTTGTCTTTGAGATCAAATATGTTCACCTCTTTTTCTTCAGAGTTTGAATCAGGTTCACAATTTGACTCTTCCACGGCCATTAGGGCAATGTCATCATATTCTTCTTCATAGTCGTTTGAATTCATTCCCAGGAAGCATACATAGCTTGTTCTTTTTCTTTTGTCCTTTTCTTGTTTGCAAGTTCCCTTTTCTCCTTTTCAGCTCTTTTTTTTCTCCACTCTACTTCCCACATAAGACAATCCTTGATTTGATGATCAGTTTTACCACACTTATAACATCCCCAATTAGAGGTTTTTCAGTGCTTTTCTCCTTATTTTGTGGTGCCTTTTTTCCAGAATTCATTCCCTTTTTAAAAAATCTCTTAAAGTTTCTAGTGATTAGTTCTAGCTCATCATCATCTAAATCTGATTCATCACTTTCAGTTGCTTTGAGACCGAGATTCTTCTCCTTGTTTCCTTCACTTCTTTTATCAACATTCATCTCATAAGTTTTGAGATTTCCTACCAGTTCATCCAGAGTCATGTTTGTTAGATCCTTGGCTTCTCTAATAGCAGTTAATTTGATTTCCCATGATCTAGGTAGTGTTCTTAGTACTTTATCAATCTGTTCCCCAGTGGTGTATATCTTTCCTAAAGAGATTAACTCGTTTACCACTGTGGTGAATCTGGTGATCATATCTTGAAGTGATTCTCCATTCTTCATCTTGAATGCTTCATATTTAGAGCAAAGTCTAGCGATTCTGAATTTTTTGACTTGAGTTGTACCTTCATGAGCATTCAAGAGAGTGTCCCAAATTTGTTTTGCAGAAGTGCAACTTGATATGCGATTAAATTCATCAAGTCCAAGTCCACGTACAAGAATGCACTTAGCTTTTGCATTATTTCCCAACATCTTATAGTCAGCGTCTCCGTATTGCTCCTTAGGTTTTGGAACACCGTTTCCTTCACTATCTTTGATGGTTGGAATTTGAGGTCCATTAGTAATTCTCACCCATAGTTTGTAATCCTCATCTTGAATGAAGTCCTCCATTCTGGCTTTCCACCATGAGTAGTATTGACCATTGAAGAGTGGTGGTGTGTTGACGTATTGACCTTAACCATGCCCAATAGAAGGTGCATAATTCATTGTGATCTTATCTTGAGTCATTAGACTCTTATTAAGATACCCTCACTTTGATACCACTTGTTGGAATTATGACCTTCTTAATTCAGTAAAAGAAACACATACTTACTACCTGTTCTTTAACATTTGATAATTGTGGGAAACAATCTTGTAAATAATAATCAATTCACAACTTCGTATTAATTATCACAAGTTCAAACTACAAAACGATTACACAACTACGTAAACTAAGGAATTATAAACTTTAATCCCTTACTACCCAAGATAAAAACCCCCGGTTTAAGCCTTCTAAAAAGTCTTCCAAGTTGCTCCATTTTTTTAGACTCTTCCTACACTCAACTGTAGTCAATAACAATTAACTATAATCTTACAAACTTTTTCTCACAAAACTCGCAGCACCCCAAGTAATATACAAAACCCTCTCAAAAACTCTTTGATAGTGTTTTGATGAACTCTTTATGTAAGTGCCCAAACTTCTTTGAAGAATTTATTGCCCTATATATATGTATATATATATATATATATATAGATTTATACTCCAATCCAAAACCTATTTTAACTCAGATTCCTTCTTTACTTCAACTTCCTCTCCTACTTGACTTCGACTTCCTCTTTTACCTAGAACTTGATAACTTGCGTGTTGTATACTCTGCTTTCTACTTCATTCAGTTTACCTATTTGATTAAGAAAACTTTCTTGATTGCGAACTCCTTCTTCTGCTCATATTAGATAAACTTATAGCACGTTGACACAACTTGTTCTATGCACCTTTGACATTCTTCAAAATACTTAGCTTATTCCACCTTACATTTATGTATTTGAAAGATGCGATATCAGTTTCAACAATTCACAGGTTGAATTTTAATTTCTTTATTTATGAGTTAGAGTCAAATTGTTTCATCTATTAAATTTTGAATTCAAGTACCTTTAGCTAAAAGAGGTGGTCGAGATGTGTTGTTATTCATTTTTTTTTTTTAAAGAAAGTTATCACATACAAAGAATAAAGTTTGAATGGAAAATTTTAACAAAAAATTATATCAACAAATCATCTTTGAAGTATTTTCTAGGAACTAGATATATAAAGAGATAACACACACAAATATACAGTGACTTTAGGGAAATTTTGATGGAGAATATACGAAGGAGGATAGGATACTGATTAGAGCAATGATGTTGCAGACAATTTTTTTATATGTTAAATTCTCAAAAAGTACTTTTCTTCAATATTGATTAGTTTTGTATAAGTTTTAATGTGCTTAAATTTGCATCTCACTGATTCCTTTTAACAGGAAAATATTTAGGTTAGCTTCTTCAAGATTTTGTGTTTCCTCTCCAATTATATTGCCATTGGAAAAGGAAGTTGATTTCTAAAATTTTACAATATTAGCTTATATGTGTCTCAAACACTATCATAAATCAATCATCAGAGAGATTCTCTATGTGTGAGCTAAAAAATTGTAGTATCGTATCAACTTGATGGTGCTTTAATTTTTTCCTCTTTCTGCTATTTAAAATTGTGACCGAAGCGAATTAAATTATAGTAAACTATATGTCGTGTTGTTCTGTCTAATAGTTATTTCTCCACCAGCAACGCTTACTCTCCACATCATCTTGTATGCTACTTTGAGGTAAATTGTTAATTATATCCAATATATTGTATTTGCTTACTAGTGGTTAATAGGAGAACAAGCAAAAGCATCAAGAAATTTCATGTCCTTATTATCGTTAACTCACAATTAGTAAAAATTTCTTGATACATGATAATGCTAATGATTTTTTAGCACGATTCTTTGTATAGTTTTGATTTGCAGCTTCTTCAAAGTCTTAATGAATTGCTGAAACAAAAATCTGAGTATTGTCCTTTCTTGCATTTGAGATACCTCAATCTATTGAACACCTTCTATACCAACATTACCTCTAACTTGTATAGGTGAATTAGAAGCGATTGGCTTATGAACTCAATAACGTGAAAATTAAATGTGTTGTGCTTTATTTTCATGAGTTTTGACATGTGCTTTTACTCCTAGAGTTTGGACCCTTTCACAACTATTCCCATTATTTCAAGTGCCTTCCTACACTTTGTGGTTATTTTTGTTGTTGTTTTTTGACGCTTCACTTTCACTCACAACATTATATCATCATATGATACCATCGATTTGACTTTGTTTCACATTGCTACCATTTATCTGATTCCACCATGTTAGTTGAAAGAGCTTGAGTTAGAGCAACTACAACTTTTCTCATCAATGGTGAAGCCCTAACACCTTTCAAGTTATCGTTATAGTCTCATCTTTCATTCCCAACTACTAAAACGGTTATTCACTAGTTTGAATTGGAATTCATTTGCTTGTTTGAATAATTGATCCTTAAGCTATGAACTTTTTTTTTGAAATTTTGCTTAGTCAAGAAATACCACCTTTTATTTTACCATATGCGACTGAGTCTGTTGTTGTCAATAATCTAGCAAAACTTGCTACACATAGAACCTACTATTTCTCTAGTTTAGTTATTTGAATAATAGGGATAGACTTTGCTCTTTATTGGCCAAGTGACAAAAATGAGGACATGACGAAAAAAAAAAAATCAAACACCGGGAGTATCATTACCAATTAGAGACAGTATCATAACTTCTAAAGTTAATTCTTATATAGCTTAAATTATTCATGAAGATGGAGAGGAAGATGAAAAAAAGAAAAATAAAAATTGAAGCACCTGATAGCACTACTCAAACTTGGTGTCTTAGGGTGTCAAAACTTGAGGACATATGTGTCCGAAAATTAAAAAAAATACAAGAAGTTAGACTCACATTCTCGATGTGTGTACGAAACCAGTACTTGACAATAAAGTTTGTATTTGTACAACATACATTGTTAGTAATTATCCATTATCATTGACAAGCTTTGTTCTTTTTATTATATAGGCTAGCAAGGGCCTAGGTGAATGTGAATGATAGATGAAATTATGGTTGCTACTCTTTATAAAGGGTTAAATATTTACATGTTATATTCTTCTTACTATCCGACACTTTGAAAATAAGAAAATTCATGAAGATTGTATATATAAACATAAATCTTAACCTGTAGCATTGTCATGAAGCTTTCTGGGATATTGGATATAAATGAATTTCGTAACATCTTTTAATATTATATTTTTTCTTCATTAGTCAAGTATTTACTACATGAGACACATGTACTGATCATTTAACTAATTCTATCTGTTTAAGCTTGCTCTAAATTTATTCTTATTATTGTTATTTTTATTTTGTTGCTTAATTGAAGGAGGCTCAACAATAACAATTTTAGTGGAGATATTTTGATGCCTCTTACCAGTAACTTCTTATCAAGTACTGTAAGTATAAAACTGGCACACATTTTTATTATATGTCAATTTCGATAAAGCTGTCACACATTCATCGCAATGCAGTAATTTGTCAAATAATTGTATTTAACAGCATCATGTTCCAGTCAATGGTTTATTTTAGCTTTTTATTTCTATCTGGTCTATGGAAAGAACTATTTTATATTTAAGTTGTGTCACTAGAATAGTGCTAATGAAATTTTAACATCTTAGTTTCTATATTTCAAGTTTGCGAATAATCAATTGGATTATTCCTCCAGCTTCTCCAACTCCTCATATTTTCCCAACGGCCATTCTTTTCCGGGTTTGTTTATATAATTTATGTTTTTATGGGTTTAGAAATTGTGTTATCTTCATTACTTTCCCTTTTTTTATTTTGTTTGGTAAGAGACCTTTACACTAGATCACTAAAAGTCAGGACTTGATTAAAGAAAACACTAGAAGTGATAGGATATTAGGAAGATGATGAAGGGATGACTGCTTTAGAGGAAGAGATAAGTGTCATGCCCCAGATTCAAGAGCACAACTGGCTCCTAATGACAAAACTCAGGCTCGAGCCGACCCTGCTGAACCATTTGCTACTGGCGTATAGCAGTCACACGCAATCAAGAAAACAAACAAGTATATCTCGGCTTAAAATTAAGCCATCGGCCGCCAAGCCCCTGTAAACAGATCCATAAAAGAAACAATTACTCCCAAGAGTTCATATAAAGAAATAGCCAACTAGCACAAAAGTCCTGATTGGGCCGTCGAGGCCACCATGATCTCTATACCAAAATTGAAAGCAGGTATATATCAAGACAATACATCAAACAACTAACAAGCTTCAGCAAACCAACAAACCAGGCCAGCATGGCCATAACGTAGCTATAAACCCCACACACTAGTCTGCAAGACTCTAAAAGTAGTCAAGATTGGCGGGACAGGGCCCCAGCCTACCCATAAAAATATATACAACAAAAGTTAACAAACCTCCCAACTCTGGCAGCTCCGGAGGAAAAGGGCTAGCCAATGGATAGAAGTCAATCATGTTGCTGAGGAGGTCTATTGGGTCGTCTGTCGGGGCTTGCTGGTATGAATGTAATACCCCCAGGCAATGGGGCATCAGTACGAAATAATATACCAAGTATGAAAGGCAATATACCATGAGCAGGTATCCTAATATACAGGGAGTAATCTGATAATTAAATTAAGGATAAGATAAGTGTACTGGCCTGCTCCTAAATCTAAACATATCAAAAATAATAAAACAACAACCTAACTAAGCCCCCATAAGCTCGGCAGGTACAAACAACACACAAGACCACCTACCCAGGCCCCCATAAGCCCAGAAGGAGACAATTACTCTATATACTCCTATCGGTAGTCCCCAAGCCCTGTAGGCAATCACATAGCCCTCTTAGGCAATAATATAGCCTCGTAGGCAACACATAACTCTCTTAGGCATCAATATAACTTATAGACAACTCATAGCCCTCTTAGGCAACAACATGGCCCTGTAGGCAATACATAGCCTTCTTAGGCATCAATATAGCCCTATAGGCTACTCATTGCCCTTCTAGACATCAATATTGCGCCGTAGGCAACTCATAGCCCTTCTAGGCATCAATATAGCCCTATAGGAAACTCATAGCCCTTCTAGGCATCAATATAGCATCATAGGCAAAACATAGCCCTTCTAGGCATATGTCACATTAATGGCAACAATAACAATCCAATAGGCTAAAAGCGAGATTGTCAATCAACTTAATTCATGGAGAAAAACAAAGTTGTGACTGACGGTTCGACATTGTCAATCAACTCAATCCATTCTCATGATGAAGAAAATGTTCAGGAACGAGGTTAAAATATTAAGGCTTGTTAATGAGTTAACAAAGCTTAAAGTTTTTAATAATTTGCTAAGTTTGGCAGGCTTGACCAAATAGTGTATCTACGCGATGATACAGTTAGAAATCACCTATGTGAGTATGTAGTGTAAGCTGGTTCAAAAAGAATTATTGTCAAAAGTCTATTCTCTATACACTCATTAAACCAGGAGGTGTTCATGGCTGAAACGAACACAACTGTAAGAACCATAAACGGTAAAGGGTTAATTGTGTGGCATATGGTTGTTTAGGTATACACCAAAGCTCGACGGTTTAAAGATGTCGCATCTATCGATTGACGGAGTATATTCGACATATGTTCACTACGAAAAGTTCAACGGGAAACCTACTTATCCAGATGCAATTGATCCTTGCTTGTAAAGTACACACTCGTCCGTGCATTCCTTCATGTTATAATCATTCCCCATTCATGTGGGGGATTGTTGGGTATATAACAAAAGTTAATGAGAAATGGAGGGAAGATGAAAAGAAGGGAACTTGAAAAGTTCTCTTATGCTTTAGTAAAAAGGCATTTCTCCCTCATTAGTGGTGGAAAGAAAAATAGAAGTATTTAAATAGAGAAACACTTCTATTAGTTGTTAAAAGGGTTGGAAAGAGGGACCCCCCTCGCGTCGTCTTCATCGTCGCTCGCTCGGCTTCGGCTTCGGCTTCGACTTCGACTTCGGCTTTGGATCGAGAGAGAGATTATTTTTTGGGTAAAGTTTGTTTTAATTATTTATTTACTAAATTAAATTAAATGGACAAAACGTTTTAATTATTTAAATAATTAGCCGAAATGTCTCGACCTGACTCGGATCCGCGCGACCCAGTTTATTTAAAACACTTTCCTGTTTTATTTGAATTTCCCGTCATTGGAGATGACTGTTCTGAAAGGTCGCAACTTTCAGGAACAACCATGACCGTTTGAAAGGTTTCAAACTTTCATGAATGGTCGTGTGGTTTCTGAAACGTTGCAACCTTTTGGAATCAGTGCTTCTTGGCTATAAATACCAGTGATTCTTCAGAATTTTCACTTACGAAATTTATGACTTCTTCTTCTTCTTCTGCACAAATTTTATTTGTGTTCATTACTGCCGTTGAGTGGCTCGCTGACACCAGGGTTTTGGGTATCAATACACTGGTGATTAAGATCGTTCTATCCTGGGAGGATATATTTCAATTCAAACCTCGGATACTAGAGGGGAATAATTTCCTTAAGGGGACACTGTGCATTCAGTGGGCTCAATTTTCTTTCCATTATGTTTTGTTCGTGTGTTACATATTCTGGTACGTTTTACAGCAATTAGTTTTTTGTGTAAGTTAATTTCTATTCTTTACTACGTGATTTAAACTTTGCAAATTTACTGTATCTGCAAAGTTCCTTGTTATAAGTAGTATTATTTAGAATACAGATTGAGTAACACATTTTTAATCTTAAAAACTTTACGTTATTTTTTAAAGTGTTGTATTTAATTATTTAACATTCACATAATAATTTATTCTTTTTATATATTATTAGTAAACGCGATATGCACGTGAAAAACACATACACTCAACTAATAGTACTATATTAAAAGCATGAAGGTCTTTATAAATGTTAACGGACTCTACAATACAAAAAATTGTCATTTACTATAATTTATTATTTAATTATCTTTATAATATTAACTCCTAAACTATATGAAATATGTGTAAATCAAAAACTCCTAAAATATATTTAAAAAACTCTGAAACTACCTTATTAGACATACATCACTACTATATATACTAATATTATCTTTACTTTTAAATAATTACATTTATCACTTTTAGTATTTTATACCATATATTAATATATTATTTGAAAATACTATTAGATACCCACATTCCTTAAAACTATTATTGATTAATTATCTGCTTAAATAACTCTGTCACTCCAAATCAATCATTATCTCTTAATTCTCCCCTCCCATGTTTATAACTCAATTATGTCTCCTCCTTTCTGATTCAAGAATTTCACCTTACAATTTCATTTCAACAATAGTTAATCTACTCTCTTCTTCTCAAGATATCATCACCACAAATTCTCCTGAATCCAAATATCATTTTGTATTGTTCATTTATCACGAGTTCCAATCACAGTAACTGCTACAGAGAAAGCTTTCAATTCATAGTGAGTCTTGATTGTTTGTCTCCGAAAGAAATGGATCTTAGTTTTGATTATGTTATGTCACAGTGCAAAAGGATCAAAGGGAATATTATAGAGAGTTTTTGTTTGCTGGTGTTCTTCTAAGACTTTCTTTGGTTACTGTGATATGGATGTGGTAGTATCAATATTTCTTTGATATAGCCCTTGAAACATGTGTATCCAATAAGTAGTAATCTTAATTAAGATCCAAGTTGTATTTTTAGTAATGGGGTATCTGAACATGTATATGTATCCACTATATATTAAATTTCGGATACATGATTTTTAACAACACAATGATATTAATGAACGACAAATACTCTACAGTCGTGATTTGTTCATAGATTCATGTGTTTCAACTACATTTCATATTTAGATACACATAATTAAATGTATATGCTTATTATGTATTCGAGATACATGTTTTTGGATATAACGTATGAAATTTAGATACACATAATTAGATGTATATGCTTCTTCTTTTTGTATATTCCATATTTAGATACACATAATTGATGTATATGTTTGCTATGTATTCGAGATACATGTTTTTGGATATAACATATGCAATTGATATTTGATACATCAAATTCATACTAGATACATATAAGAGATACATGATACATAAAATTAATACCAGATACGTATAACAAATACATGAAATTAATGCTAGATACTTCTAAGATACATATGAATGTACTTGTATGGCACTCATGTATCTAAAGTTTAGTTTGTTGGATACATCATATATTGATAATAAATACATCAAATTAATGAATTTATTATCTTAAGAGTAATAATTTGAAATTAATCAAATTACATTACCAAGATATACATGTTTTTATCTTATATTAATAATATTAATGAATTTACTATTTCAAAGAATAATAAAATGAAATTAATTATCTATGTATTTTGAAAATCCTCAATTACTCCTCTAATTAAGGAAATAAGTTACAACCAATTAATTTAAATAAATAAATTTTGTATCTCAATTTTAAAA
>JAJOOF010003103.1:0-28740 GCA_029582545.1 Solanum lignicaule
CTAGGATTATGAGTATATCTACTAAATCTGCTAATACCATAAGCTATATTAGGCTGAGTATAGTTCATGAGAAATATTCTACCGCCAATTATTTTAGCATATTCAATTTGAGAAACACTAGATTCTTTATTCTTTCTCAGGTGTATGTTAGGATCATAAAGAGTTCTAACCAGAACTACATCAAAATAAACAAAAAATTGCAACATATTTTCAATATAATGAGACTATACAAACATAAACTATTAATAGTTCTTTTAATTTATATCCCCAAAATCACACCCGTAACACCTCGTATCCTATAAAAACCAAAAATGCAAATTTCAGAAGTTGCAGGTGGAACCCACGGACCGTAGGGTGACCCAGGCCCGTGCTGGTGGTCCATGGATGGCCACCTGCGACCCTTCCCGAGAAACTCCCAGAAATTTTTCTAATTGTCGACCCACGGTCGGACCTACAGACTGTAGGTCGGGCCACGGACCGTGGTCCATGTCCGTGGATCAGACCCCCAGCTACAGCCTCCCAGTCGCCAAACGATGGTTGACCAGCACGGACCATCGGCCCAGCCATGGTCCATCGGTCCTGTCTGTCGGTGACCCCGACAACAGTTAAGTTAGGGAACTTTTGGTCTTTTCCTTATGTGTTGGACCCCTAAACTACATAGTTTAACCCCTAAACTACATAGTTTTGGTCAATTTAAGCCAATCAACCTTATTAGAATCTACCCTAACCAAATTATTCACCAAAACTTAGAAAAAATAGAACGCAGAAGGAGAAAGAATTGACCAAGCCCAAGTCCAAGAACGCAGCGAGTCTTCATCAGTTTCAGCCCCAAAATCGAAAGATTTCTCCGTGGAATTCGTCACCAGGTATGTGGGTTCCTTTCACCCATTAGGTCCCTAGATTTCAGTCAGAATTTTGATTCCCTTAATATTATCTAGACACAGGGTTTCTTGAATGTTAGAAATTGTTGGGTTTTAGTTGTTATAATGATCCAAATCAGATTATCATGTTATCGCTCAGTTTTTTTTGTTGTATGATATTCAGAACCCTAGTTGTATATATTCGTTTAGTTAATGAATTATACATGCTAGGTCAAATTATTCAGATATACACATGCTTCAGTTTACGAATGACACATTATCAGTCATAATTGTTACATTCTCAAAGTTTGCATGATAGTAATTGAGCTATACATTACTTCATCATTTCAGTCATAACATTACTTATCTAAATTCTAATTGGGAGTAGATTAATATCGAGTGGACTAGGGTCTGTCACCCTCAAGTCCCAGAACTACTTGCCCCGTAGGTTGTAAGTCCCTTCTGTAGGCATCATTTTAGTGATCACGCCAACATGCCTCTATACCTTTGGTCGAGTATATTGGGTCCTCTCGATAGGGCGTATACATCGGACTCCACATTTAGCTCATGTGGTTTTATGTCAATTATTAGTAGCTCCCACAGTTCAGCCAGATTCGATTGCATTGGCCATGTTATCAGCTTTAGTTCACACTTCAGTTTCAGTATGCTATAAACTTGGTCATTGCATTCAGTTATTTCATGTTCAGTATTCTCAGTTTAGTATCATGTTTATCTCTTATCATTGCTCAGATATATGTTTTGATTCAGTCATGATTATTGTTCAACTTTATTCTATCATGCAGCACTTCTAGTCAATTAGAGGCTTATTTCAGACGTAGTTAGATTCAGCTATAGTGTTAGAGTTTGACTTTTCATATTATTCAACTCTCAGTTTCTTATATTCAATTTTAGTATATGGGTATTCCACATCATTTCATATTATCTTATGATTTAGCTTCCGCACAGTATTTCTTTACTTCAGTTTATTTAGTATGCTTATGATATGCCAGCAGGGTTATCTTGGGGTCACTCGTGATATTTGGTCCCGTGTCCGCATCCAGGGGGTAGCCTCGGGGGGTGACAACACCTGTTTTCAAGGTCTATCATTTCAAACTTGGAAGACAAAAATTTCTTAGTCTCATTCATAACTTTCACATTGGGCCCAAGTATTAACATGTCATCTATATATAATCATATAATCACTCAATTTGAACTTATCATTTTGTAATAAACACATGTATCAGATGAATTTACAACAAAATCATTAACCACTAATGTGACATTAAACTTTTCATACCACTACTTAGATGCTTATTTTAGTCCATACAAGAACTTCCTCAATTTTCGTACTTTATCCTCTTTGTCCTGGAACCACAAAATCCTAAGGTTGAGTCATATAGATCTCTTCCTCTAAATCACTATTTAAAAATTATGTTTTGAGATCCATTAGATCTACCACTAAATCATGAATAATAGCTAAAGCAATAAGAGTCTTAATGGTCACTATATTAGTCTCATGAGATAAGTATCATAATAATCAACACCTTTCTTTTTGTTAAAACCCCTAATCACAAGTCTAGACTTATTTTTGTCAATTATACCATTAGTTCTCAATTTCTTATTAAATATCCACTTGTTGGATATGGGTTACAACCTTTAGGAAGATCATACAAGTCCCAAGTGTGACTAGAAATTATAGAGTTTAATTCACTTTTAATACCCTCTTTCCAAAATATCACATCTACCGATCTCATTATTTCATCATAAGTCTTAGGGTCTTCTTCAATTAAGTAGATAGAAACTAATTCATCATTTAAATATCAATATCAAATTTTTGAGTTAAGAAAGTAGTGATAAAATCAAGACCAAAGTGAGTCTCCATTCTACATATTTTACTCCTTCTAAGTTCATTTTCATGCTAATTAGAAATGACATCAGAAAAAGGAACAACATGAGAATAAACTAACATAGATATAGAATTATTATTTTGCACATCACTAGACACATTATTTTTCAAAGGAAAAATATGCTCAAAATATTTTGCATCTCAAGATCAACAAATATATTGATCATTCAAAGCCAAGAATCTATATGCAGTACTATTTTGAGCATAACCAATAAAGATAGTGTCAAAAGTCTTAGAACATATATTCACTCGTTCAAAATCAAGTAGACCAACCTTAGCCAAACACTCACACACGTTTAGAAATTTCAAGTTAGGGGCAAACTGTCATGACCCAATCCACTGTGAGAGCACCCACACTTAAACCCCTGATGGAAGAACATCTTTTGTTTAACCCTCCCTAGGAGCTCCTACCCATTTTGCTCCATTGGTGACTCGAACTCGCAACCTTCGGGTTGGAAGTGAGGGGTGCTTACCATCTGAGCAACTCTCTCTTGTCCGATGGAAGAACATCTTGTCTACTAACAAGTAATAAACTAAACAACTAAAATGAAAAAGTTTTCCTTAATTAAAAACAAGTTTGCATAACCAAAAACCCATTATCATAACCAATCGCGAAAGAACCCTCTAAAATCTGAAAGTCATGTATGAAAATATATTCATGTAGTCTAGAATGCGGGAATGCAACCCCAAAACAACTGAAGTCGAAGTTTAGAAAATGGACTAGAAAGAAAAGAGGAACCATAGTAGCTCAAAAGAAGTCGTCTCAGAAGAAGTTGTCTCAAAAGAAGCAGCTCACCCTTGAATTCAGTAAATTTTAGACTCATAACTGAGGTAGCGTAGCAGCTACCGAAGCATGCCTATTACTTAACAAAGAAATAACAAGTGTAGTATCAATACACAAAATCGACATGTTACTCGTACGATCACTAGCCAATTCCCAATATATGAAATATAAACAGAAAACCGAAACGAAGTAAAACAAGACAATACACAAATATAGCCATAACAAATTGTTCAACAACATTACAATAAACATGTCCTGGTTCATTCATTGAACCCACACACAAACAATCATATCTACTAAGCGTGGTACCCGATCCAATAGGTAAGAAACATGAGCCATGCATGGTACCTGAGCCAACCGAATAGATATTTGTACCATGCGTGGTACCAGAGCCAACCGATATATGTACCAGGTGTGGTACTCAAGCCAACCGTTAGTATGTACTAGGAGTGTACCCAATCTAACCGATAAACACACTTCACACGATCACATTCACAATAAATACAATCATACGAGTAATCACAAGTAAATAGAACAAATTCATTGCATTAGTGTAACGACAATGATCATTTTAAATTCCTCCCTTTTCAATTCCCTAACCACATATTGTACAAATATTACTAGCGAAATAATTAATCATGCATATATGACATAATAGGGAAACAATTCAATAATCACCTACCTCTAATTAAGCCTAAAAGCTCTACTCAACACGCATCTTCCCCTTGTTATGAAGCCTAGCTTTTTCTTGGTCTATAAACAATCAATAAAACACAAAATCATACCAAAATGGCCTAATTACACATGGATTATATCCTAATCCCAGACCCAGGTGTCATGACCAGAAATCAGGTCATGATGGCGCCTACTATAAACCATCAATAAGCAAGTCAAAACCCAAAACTTGTGGAAGATAACAATTTTATAGAAAATAATAACCATAAATAGAAATAAAGACACAAAATGGGCTCCCATAGCATAGATATGTAAATACGATACTAGATATACAAAATGGGCTCTAAAGTGACCGAGAAATACAACTATACACAAGAACCAATCCTCGAACCTGATGTCACTAAGACATAAGCATCTAAGTACAAATGGCTATATACATCAAGTTTGTCTAATAAAAATACAAATTACATAGACATGTACAAAAGAACGAAAAACAACAAGTCTCTGGATGCCAAGAGATCACCACAATTCGATTCTACAATAGCCACCAAAGATCAAACACTCACTAAGGGTGGCTAGTACTGTGCATCAAAAAATGATGTTGAAGTGTAGTATGAATACCAAAACATGGGGTACTTAGTAGACATCATAGGCCGACCGAGTTCAGAAAGGTCATATATATAAATAGAAAGCATGATGGTACTAACAAACCGATTAATGGATGCGAAGCAGAGATAATCAACTACCAAGAATAATGAGAGGATAATACAATTTAACTAGCATGAAACACTCAAATACAAGACAATCACAACCAAACCAATAAAAACAAGGTGATGTAACGCAAGGTGGCCAAATTAATAAAATTAGAAGCCCAAAAGTAACCTCGAGTCGCCCAAAATAATACCTCAAATTTGTCAACAGATGAAGTGCAATAGAATTGTAACCCAAAACTCAGTCAACGAGCCACCCGAAGTACCTCCTCAAGCTTATCAATGGAAATAAATAGTTTTTCGATTTATCCCAAAAACTTTATAAAACCAAATAATTGCCACAAATCCAGACCTCGAACATGAAATCAACAAGTTATAAATTATTTGTCATTTGAGCCATAAAAACTTTGAAAGTAGTGCATTTCCCATAAACCTTAGTTTTCTCTCTATTAAAAACTATAATCCATTCTTTTGGAGTTCAACAAGTGGAAACACTTAGTAAAAGACATTTAAGTTCCTCAAATACAACTTTCCCCACTTTTTCAAGAATAGACAGCTAAATGTAAATATACACCCAATTACATACCAAAAACATAACCAACTCAATCACAACCAATCACATTACACATCAAGTCGAGTAGCACCCGTCATAGTACAAAAGTACTAATCTGGAACTCCAACTAATCCAAGTCCACAATATATAACACTTAAGCGAAAAAGCTCGAAATACAACAAAGACACACGATCGTACCAAGACAAAGCAACACGTCAAAACCTACATTTCACGCCACCTAGTAGCATTCTAAGGATTATATCACAACAATCAAAATAAAGGTTTAACCTAAACTAAGGCTTATTGACTAAAGCTAAACCAACTAACCCAAAAATGGCCAAAATACAGTCTAAGGATCATGAAAGCTTAAATTTCAATTCTATAGACTTTCTAATGATCAGTACAACTCAATATATATAAACCAACTAAGCCAAGTAAAAAATAAGGAACCATAAACTACCTCGAGGCTAAAACCGCACCCAAACTTCTAATTCAAAGCTTTTCCTTTCTGAAGGGCCTCTGAATGATGCCTCACTAAAAAATTAGTGATGAGAACATCAAAACAAACAAAATGATATCCATATTGAAATTAATGATTTTGAAATGAAAATTGGGTGAAAATATGATCGTGAGACACGTGTGTGGAATCACAAAATTGACTCATCACAAGGTCCAACTAGCTTGAGGAACTTGTGCCCTGAAAATGGGCACTAATAGAACCTAAAATATCCTTACCAATTTAATCTCATGAGGGATCAAAAATGGTAATTTAAGAGAGAATTTGATGGAATTTATAAGTTTATAGGAAGAATTATTGTAACACCTCTGATTTGAAAGGAAGGAAAAAAATGCAGATTTTCTTAGTTGGCGTGTGTGTGTCTACGAACCCCACTTATGGATTGTAGGTGGAAATCATAGGTAGTATGATAAATGATTTTTAAATGTCAAGTTCCAGTACCCTTTTTAGGGTTCACCAGGACAGTTCGTCATCCTATATACGAGTACTAGGTAGGTCTTGTAGGTGAGTCCCAAACTTAGTGAAATTTTGAGGGTCAAAGTTTTGTAGATTGGATGACATGTACGGACTGTAGAAAGACCAACAAACTGTATATGAGATTCATGGAAAGTGGGTAAATTTTAGTGTCCCAATAACCCATCTACTATTGACCCGTACGGTCCGTCGAAGGACATATGGATCGTAGATCAAACCATAGATGGGGTCAAACAGTTATTTTAAAAGAAGGGGTTTTGGGTCTTTTCCTAATTATTATAACTCAATACTATGTCGTTTTACCTTCTACCTTAGACCCTATATAAACGTTTTGACCCTTAAAATAACCAAATTGAACTCATTCTCCTAAAATCCCAAAAGTTGACCACCTCACAAATTCTCTCAAGTCTAAGGAAGAAGAAGGGCTAGGGTTCCATTAAAGTCTCCAAATTCTCCATTTGTTCTTGGGCTTTGGTATTAAGGTATGTGTGAATTCACCCATGGAGTCCTTTTCTCCACGAGGTCCCTAAAAATTTCAAGTATCCACTTCAATTTTCTAATTACCAAATTAGGGTTTCAATTCATGGAATGTGGGTTTCTTCCAATTATGATTTCCTATAATCAATTAAGTATTCTAATGCATTGTTTGGTGTTAATCTATGATATATAGTTGAAATTGCACTTGACCATGCTTATCAACCATGATCTTATTAAAAACCCATGAACTATGAAATTATGGAGATATGCATGCTTTTATGAAGTTGTTTTAAATGAGTTAATATTACTTTGAGAGCAATGTTGTTGATTGTGGAAGGTTATTCTCACATGAAGGATTATAGGGTTGAAAGGTTTTCTCAACTAAACTTAATCAAGATTTAGGAGCTATTCTAGTGAACTCTAGCTCTTATTGGCCACTTGATTGTACCTTTCCATGGATAATAAGATGAATATGACTAATGACTATTTCGTGGGATTTATGCTTAGCACCGAGTGGACAAATGACGATTACCCATGTCCCATAAGTGTGTGCCACCATAGGTTGTCTTAGATAGACCTTAGCTAGTGGATCCACTTTAGCTCAAACTTATGGTTCTTACCTTGGAAATTAAGGATATCTTTTTTGGTGTAGGATAGACACCGGATTCCATGTTATAGCTCACATGGTCTATGTCGGTTAATGGCAAACTTCCCACAATAATGAACTAAGGTTACTTCTAGAAGTATCTCAAATGTGTTATAAAGATGTTTAGCTTGCATTGACCATGATTACGACTTATGTCTTCTAACTTGTTATTTTATGATTTAGATTGGTCATTGCATGTCATGTAAAGTACTTTTTAGCATGATTTCATAACTCTTATGTTTTGCTATCATACTTAGTACAGCTCATGTACTAATGCATACTTGTGCCTACATTATTTCACTAATGTAGGATCCGACGCTTCCATTCTGCACACTTGTGGCTAGTTGATTCTATTGAGTTTTGAAGCTTGGTGAGTCCTCATATTCCGAAGACCGAGACTCTTTACTATTTTATGTCATTTTTGTTTCAGACTCGATTGTGATGTATGGGTTATATCCCAATTACTTTCCTTACGATATATTAGATGGATTTGAGATTCATGTTAGACTTCCGCTCTTTGCCAAACTCTTAATGATATAAAACTGTCTTTTGAACTCTTTAAATTTTATTATCTTGTATGATGCATGCTAAGTGGCTTGTATAGGGTCTCTCGGGAGTCCTATATGCCATGTTACAACTAGGGTGTACTTTGAGTCATGACAATTATAGACCCCAAGACGTGCCCATGCAATTCCCTAACGGAATCCCACAATCTCCCATTGATTTCCACTTTAAGAAACTCTCTACATCATCTAAGTACTCTAATTCTTTTAAGAATTCATGCAGAAATTTGAGATGGGTTGTTTTAATTGTTAGTCATTTAACTCCACAAACACGGGGCTTGTCTATAAATGAGGAACCTCACCCATGATCGTGGGGACCAATGCATCAGACCTCCAAAACTCGGCCAAGGAGACTAGTGCCTTGAACCTCTAGAATGCGACACAAGTCCTAAAAACGTAGAGAACTACTCTCTGAACCTCTGTGAATGTGGAAAAAGGACCGTGAAGCACTAGCTACATCAGCTCAATATTGAGTTGGGAAACTGCCCCGATGAGGTCTCGGGATTCAGTTGGAACCCCACAAACGCAAACGAAATATGCTACCCTACTAAAAACGATGTTCTAGATTCAATGGAGTGGATAAATCAACCAATTAGAGGTTGTCTTGTTAGAATATTAATATGAGTCAACACTTACAAGGAAAACACGACAACATAATGATAAATGCCACAAAATCATCTCGATCACCTCGGGTCTAAACCATAGGTCGTTCTAGACCAAACTCGACATTCTGGAGCTAATCGCTCTAACCAAATTTTTACCCAAGCACATTTACCTAGAATAGTGACCGATCAGATAGGAATTACAATTCACTGTTCAAACCTTTTACATATAGACAGATCCTCTCCTTCTTAGTGCCCAACATTTAGGTAGCATAGCGAGATAAGGCATGAAACATAGCCTCGTAGGCTTCAACAAACATGCTACCCTACTCAATTTCTAGAAATTCATCCTTCTTTTGATCTCTGAGGGTGTGAGGTGCATACTTCTCTAGAAAAAGGGCATGAAACTAGGTCTAAGTCAGCCGAGGCAAAACAGACGAACAACACTCCACATGAGCCTGCCATCTCGTCTTAGTATCCCCATACTGCTGGAAAGTTACAAACTACACCCCATGTTTCTGCATAATTTCCAACCTATGAAACCTCTCATATCAATCCAAAACGAACTCAAAAGCATCCTTATTCGCAACACCATGAAATGGCGGAGGCTTCAACTTCAGAAACTCGGTCAATAGCTCATGCTCAATATTGATCATGATAGGGCCTAGTATCGGACATAAGAACATAATAGTACTCAAAACTTATTTATCCTTGAGTGGTGGTAGCAATGAGATGAACACCTAGAGACTGAGTAGCCAACGAAATAGAAGTGGATCTAGTTGCTGCTATCCTATTCAAATATGCCAACACCTACTTAAAAAACCTCAGAAGTCATAGGGGAAGCCCTGCTCCCCCAACATGTGTTTCCATCTTGGGTTCAACACACTTCTCAACATAAGCCCGAGGTAGGGTAGGGGTCGTTTGTATCATCCCAACCGTTGTTTGAGCTCCACCATTGGAGGGTGTTGCTCTTCTTTTGTCCGACCCCTTTCTTTACACTTGCACCTTCCTCACCCTCACATTGCCGGTTCTGTAGCTGGAGATAGTACCCTCACTTTGTTACGCATGGTGTTGACCATTTGCGGACAAAGAATGAAGGAATTAATATACTAATTTGGATCGCCAGATAACAATTAGAATCAAGTTATAGCATGAAGGAAGAAAGTAGATATATAATTTACTAAAGTCTTGTAGCCTCTCAAAGAAAAGTACAGATGTATTCGTATCATTCGCAAGACTCTACTAGAACTATTTTGGTACAACGAGATCAATGAGCCTAGGGGTCTGATACAACCATTGTCACGATCCAACCCGATATAAGAGAAGTGGGTGAGTTAAAGGTCGAGTCTAATTTTTATATTCAAGTTATATGTTTCTTTGATTATTTGCATGATATTATGTGATGAATTCGAATCAATCGATGATGCCTACCAGTACGTATTATTTGCATTGATACTACTTTTGCTATGCCACTTGACGTAGTATGGTTGCAGGATTCAGTAATATTTCCTATGTGAAGGTGATGATGATCTTCAATTGCTTCTATTTCTCTTTCCTTATGATGAGAGTTGTGTCTTAAACTCTCTCATACATTATACTCACTTAGTAGTTCTTATACTTGTTTAGACTAGTTCCTTGGGAGGGTTTGCGGTTAATTGTAAGAAGATGCTTCTTATATTCGAGTTTTATGTGTATTTCAAAATACTAAAGAGATTTCTTATGTTTAATTAATTTCCACATTGCTATTTTAAAATTGGATGGTAAGAATTCTCCTATATAGGTGTTAGAGTAGGTGCCCACATGAACCGATGAGTTTGGATCGTGAAAATAACATAATTTTCAAGAACAATAGCAAAATCATCAAACAACAATCAAACCACCAATGAACAACCAAATCACCAAAGAACAATCAGAGAGATTGTTATTTATTTAAGAATACACATATGTAATAATTAAATATGTAAATTACTAACACATTTTTAAGTTGTTGAAGCAACTGCTACATCAACCTCAATAGCTGTGTAAATTTAATCACACAAGTTCCTAAGTTGTTGCAATAAGAACATATTTTTTAAGTACAACAACCAAACCACTGTCACAACCCAGGGTACCCCCTAAATGTGACATGACATAGAAGACCCCGTGAGGCCTCATACAAGCCACTTAGCTTTCATAACATAAGGTAATATAAATGATGCGGATAATTAAAACATTTTTCAACATAATCAAAGTCTTTATAAAACGAAATGGAAGTCTAATACACTTTGTCTCAAATCATCTAAAACATGAATATATTTGGGGCACATCCCATACAATAGTTCAAAACATAAAATGAAAAGACATAACGAAAAGGTGGTCAAATCCTCGAATGCTATGAGGACTCACCAATCTTCAAATCTTGCTCTACTATGATCCTAGCCATGGGGATGAGAGTAGCTATCATCAGACCCTACATTTGGATAAGAAATGTAGGCAATAGTATGCGTTAGTACAAATACATACTAAATATGATAGCTTGCATAAACATCAACATAAGCATAAAAGTTAGACAACATAAGTCATAAGAATAATCAATGCACATAAAACATCATAACATAAGAGGAATACTTCCTTAAGCAACCTCAACTTGTCCTTTATCAAGACTTGGGTCACCCGCCTCTAGTCTTACATCTCATTGAAGGCAACTCTAGCAACAATCCAAGCTAATCATCCATCATAACAAGTAAATCTCATCTTAAAACAAACTTATGATACTTTCTTGAAGTAACCTCAAAGCATACTTAGACAAAACATAGGAAATCCTCTATTAATCTTATTCGTCATAGAAGGCAACCTTAAGCCATCATTCAAGCTCATCACCTATCATAATATGTTTAGTTTATCTTTTATAGACAGGGGGAAATCACCTCCTTGCCTTTCTATAAAGGCTCATGGGTAGTCGCATCTTGCCTTCCATAAAGGCTAATGAGTAGTCACCTCTTGCCTTACTTATATGGTCATAGGTATTCGCCTCCATGTCCATCTTATGGGATCATAGGTATTCGCCTCTATGTCCATCTTATGGGATCATAGGTATTCGTTTCCATGCCCAACATCATATGACACGGGTATTCACCTCCATATCATGTTATATAAGATACGAGTATTCTCCTCCACATTATTCTATAAGGATCATAGGTAGTCGCCTCCATGTCCTTGCTATAAAGGCTATTGGGTAGTCGCCACTTGCCTTGCTACTTTGAAATCATGCAATAAGGGTAGTCTCCTCTTTACTCAACATCACACGACATGGGTAATCACCTCATGTTTTCTAACTTAGGAATATGGGAGATCACTCTATATCATTCTCATATGGAGGTCATCACCTCAAGCCTCATCAATTTCATAGTCTTTTAACTTAGATTCATTTTAGATGAGCAATCCTTTCAACCTAGAATCATTCAATGAGAAAACCTTTCACATTCATACACACATAAGAAATCATGTGGGTAAATCTCTTCCACAACAATTCTATCTAATCATCTACAATTCATGCTTAAGCTTTACTCTCAAAGCCCTAATAATCATAATTCATCATACATGCCTCAATCTCAAGACAATTCTAATCATAAGTCATCATATGTGCTTCAATCTCAAGCAATTCATGTCTATATACTTCAATCTCAAGCAATCTATAATGCCCCATATCAATCCTATATACATCTAAATCCTCAATTTCCCCTTTAATGGAGTAAAACCCACATACATCAAATTCATCTTAGAATCATGGGTTAGGCATGTGTACATGTAAATTCACTCAAAAATCATTGAATCTACTCAATTCAAGCATAAACAATCATAATCCACTCATTTGGATCAACATTCATCAAGACCCACAACATAGGAGAAAACCCTAACTCAAATTGGGGAATTTCTACCTTTTCAATTGGGGAATCTTGGGGGCTCCATGGTTGAAATGAATCTATGGATGAAAAGCCATCATACTTTGATAACAATGCCCACAAATGCTTGAGGATTGGAGACTTGACCTTGATCCTAGCTTGAACTTTTTCTTCTTCTTCTTCAAGTTCTAGAGAGAATTATTTGAGAGAAGAACTTTGGGATTTCTTTTAGGTTCTTTAGAGTAGAATGCTTATATAGGTCTTTAGATGAAGGGTAAAACGACGTAGTATCGAATTAAGAAAATTCTGAAAAGACACAAAGGACCCTGACTTATTATTGACGATCCTGCACGCTAAGCCTCGCCTAAGGGCACTTGGCGACTTGCCAAGTGAGCCCTTGGCTCACCTAATTTTACAGTGTGCCAACCTAGAAGGCAGACCACTTTGGCGAGGCGCTGACTGGAACGACGAGCCCGACCTAGCTTGCCTAAATTTCTAGAATCTTGGGCCATGGAAACAGGACATTAGGCGATGGTAACTCCACTTGGCTAACCGCTAAGTCACTCGGCGATGACACTTCACTTCGTTGAGTTGGCTAACGTAGGAAATGTTTTCCCTCAATAAATCAGAGGTATTACAACCACCAAACAACCAATGGGAGATTATTATTTATATTTATTTAAGAATACACATGCATGAAATAACAACAAATTATGTAAAATCCACAACAATAACAACAAATACACTATTTATTAGGACATGCAACAACAAAATATGTAAAATTCACAACAATAACAATAAATACACTATTTATTAGGGCATGTAACAACACAATATGTGAAATTCATGTTTTTTTTTAAAAAAAAAAAGAAGCCTAAATCACCATTTTCACTTCAAAAACACAAAATCCTAACCATGAGGAGAATAGAAAAGAATTTTACATGTAAAAATTAAACTCTAACTTTAGTGCGGCAATAGAGACATACAAAGGTGAACATAGAAGGATAAAATGAAAAGATATTATAGATTTATGGTGGATTGTTGTGGAGTTGTTGAGGGTTCTTGAGAGAGAAGGAGGTTGAAAAGTGAAATGCTGAAATAAACGGACAACAATGTGACACAATTTTGAATATATTTGAAAAAGAAAACCATCATTTTCAGTTGGGGTGTTTTTATATTTTATTAAAGTTTAACAAGTTTTAAAAATTACATTTCACAACCATTTAAACTTAATTAGTAGAAGTTTTGACTTAAACTTAGTCAACTTGTCACTTTTTTTAATTAAGAACTTTGTTGTCACCCGTTACTCAATTTTCTTACGTTTCTAATTATAAGGAATTGCATTTACATATTTCTTTAGATGTCCAATAACTCTGTCTTCATTAAACGACTATACTACCGCTATGCTTTACCAAAATGTATGCTCCTAAAACCTAAATATTTCCTTGTCCTACTTTAATTGAAAATTAGAATACTGAAACATAATCTTTCAATAGAACTTCACAATTTTTTGTTTTTTTTTTTGTGTGTGGGGATGAATTCTTGTTTTAAAATTATTATTAAAAAGAAAAACAAAACAAAATTAACACGTCCAATATTAAAATGAAAATAGTCCAGAAAAAAAATAATTTGGGGTATAAACGTAATAAACCAAAAAGTATTGGGTATTTAAGAAGAAGAAAACATTTTGAAAAGACACTCCACTGCATCCCGCCGCTAGTTTTTCTCTCCGGCGACCTCCGCAATTTCTCCGGCGAGTGGGAGAGGAAGTTATGCTACGGTACCCAACGACTGTAAGGACTCTGAGAAATCTGATGGAAAATCCATCTCAGACTGCTGCCCAGCAAAAGGTGCATTTTCACTATAACCACACTGATTCGTGTAAGTTCTCCAGATGGACTTCCAGGTAAATTTCCCATAACACTTCACTTTTTGAGAAAATTTTCTGAGGATTCTTAAAATTATAATTTTGTTCTGAAATGGGAATTTAATTGCTAATTGCGAGGTGAATAACGTTTTTTGGTTTCTTTGCTTCCAATTGTATTCAAGATTGATTATTTTAGTTCTATATTGGATTTTAATTGCATTCAACTATGTGGGCTGTGTTTGATTCTTTCAGTGGATTTATTTGATTGCTGGTTCAACTAGACTGCTACCTTTCCAAGAGGATTTTGTCAAATGCTGGTTGCTGGGATGTGGTTTTAACTTTATAATGTTGTATTTATATAAAATAAAAAGAATCTACTGTGATGGGTATTCCATATATAGTGGCGTACACAGTTTTTTCTGTAAGCAGTATCCACATTTAATTAAAAAAGGTAAACAAATGAGCAAACCTTAGAACAGCCTTATATTAACGGAAAAGACGGTTCTTATATTAATAAAAAAAGCATGTCATATAGATTACACGTCTTGTATTATTTTTCATCTAAGTTTGATGAAAATGAATGTTGGATTGGCTTGTGTATTTGGTATCGTTTAAGAAGGTAAGCCTCACTCGCAACCTAACTTTCTAGAAGATAAAATGGTGAGGCATTTAACTAAAATTAGATGAATGTTCCAGATCCCATACTGATATTCGAACTCTCAACTCTAAGTAGATAAGCAAGGTGCTTTACCAGCTAGGCAGGGAGCTGTTTGTGACAAGCAATGTCATATATATATCAGATGATACCTCTTAGCATTTCGTGCGTCCACCCTTTTGCATATAGCTACTTCTATGATTTATATGCACTTTAGCCAGTGGCTTATATTTGATTTGACAGGGAGTGTTACGAGTTCATGTATGCAAGGCCGTGGCACAAAGTTGTTGACTTTTATGCAGACATGGTGAAAGGCCATACTTCATTGTCAGGATTATTTGGAAAAGAGGTACACTTTGGCAAGCTTTGTAGTTGAGCATAAACTTGTTGTTTGTATCTCTATTGCTTTTGTATGTACTTATAAGTTATTTGGAACGGGAATACTGTGAAGAACTTTCTCAAGAGGAGATAACAACATATCCAGTGTAATCCCACAAGTGGGTCTGGGAGAGGAGGATGTATGCATACCTTACCTCATCAAAGTAAGACTTCAAGAAAATATAATAACTAAATAGCACAACACAAAGCAAAAAGAGCAATAAATAGTACCACACATAGAACAATAGGAGACTACGCAATTACTAAATACTACTACCAATAATGAAAAGAGGAAAAGGAGGCCGCCAGTCCCCTACTCTCCCACATCAAGTTTGACAACACCCAGCTACCTACTAACCTTCTACCCTAATCCTCAATCTCCATGCCTTCCTTTCTAGGGTCATGTCCTTAGTAGACCGGAGTTATCAATACGCTTAAAATACACCTTCAGTTTTGATGTATGTGATCGTATATATTAATAGTAACCCACCTAAATTTGGGCTTGAATCCCATAGAAAATATGGGAAAACTTTTTTAGTATACGTATAGGTACTTTGGGTTACAACTATGCACTTAGTCTTGTGCACTACCACTCAGTCTCTTCCGAGTTCATGAATGATTTATCTACATATGATGCTTCCACAACTATGAGTTATTGACAATAAGACCGGCCGAATATGCCAAGTAGATTCAATTATGTCTAATCTAAATGTATCAAACAAAGGTTAATGCTTTGAGTTCATGCAAATCTTTTTCTATCAAATCCTAACCCGCACTTTTGGGTCAGATAAGATATTATGACGTAGGTTAATGTTTCCAATCACTAAGCCTTTTAATTAAGAACAAAAAGAAATTTGATATCTTACAACCCTAGTAGCATATGGTCACAAGAAAAGCTTATGAACTTTTACAATCTTATTAGGTTTCACAATCTCAGTAAAGGATTTAGGTACTCATACTTATAATAAATAATAAGAATATAAATTGAAAGAATGCATTAACTTTCTAGGAATCTTGAAAGCTTGAACAATGTTGAAGACTTTATTGAAGAATTAAGGAAACTGTAACTTGGACGACAACAACCACAATTATGCTTAACCTACGGAAAATTGTCGACTCTTTCAATAGAAGCCTAACATGTCTATTTATAATGGTCCAAGAAGTAAGTATCCTAAATAATAAGGTAAGTCCACCGACAAGCTTTGCAATGCACTTCATGATCGTCAAATGCTTTACAGTCTGTGGAATCTGCCTTGCGCTGTTGGCGATTGCCTTTTAGGTTTTTCGGAGCTGCTTTGTGGAATACTTCTGCAGGCGTGAATTTATTTCATGATCCGTCTTCTTCAGTTTGCAGGTTCTTTTGCAGTGGCAATCTCCTTCTTCAAGTTTTGGTTGTCAAACAAGTCTATGATTGTATTCTGCTTCGTATTTGGACCTTCCTCTGCAGGATCTTGGATACAAGTCCTTTGAATCTTTTCATGCTCTGATTTGTGCACTGTTAATTGATCTGCGGTCAAGAACACGACCGTAAATCACCCAAAAAAATTCGCTGTGTTTATGACTTTTGGCCATTTAGACATCAATTTCCTTCAAAACAATAAACTAACATAAAAATACAAGAAAACATTGTAAACAAGTCTAAGAACATTCCAAACACTAAGGAAAGGATGGAGAATATGTGCTTAATTTTAGGCACATCAGTTGTGCTAAGTCACGTCTAATCACCTCCCCCAGTTCTTTTTCGGCCTACCTCTCCCTGTCCTAACTCTTACTACAACCAACCTCTCACACCTCCGGTGCATCCTTGCACCTTCTCTTCACATGCTCGAACAACCTCAACCTTGCTTTCCTCATATTGTCCGTCACGGAGGCCATTTCCACCTTGTCCCGATAAACTTTATTCCTAATCATATCTCTTCTAGTGTGCCCCATATCCATTTAAGCATCCTCATTTCCACTAGATGTAGGCTTTCTTGACTGACTAATATTCTGCCCCATATAACAATGTTGGTCTAACCGCCACTCTATAGAATTAACCTTTAAACCTTGGCGACACATTCTTACCGCAAAGTAGCCCGAAGGGGAGCCTTCATTTCATCCACCTTGTAGTGATACGGTATGCAACATCATCATCAATCTCCCATCTCCTTGGATTATAGACCAAGATACTTAAAATTTCCATTCAAGAGGAGCTAAACTAAGAGGGTGTTTGGATTGGCTTAAAAGTTCGTCAAACCTACTTATAAGTCAGTTTTTGACTTTTGAAAGTGTTTGACAAATATAAAAAATAACTTGACATAAGTTGAGAACGACTTAAAATAAGTTAGGAAGTGTTTGACAAGGTCAAAAATGACTTAAAATAAGTCAAAAACCAAAAGTAGGTCTCCCCCTACTTTTTATTTTTTGACTTAAAAGTCATTTCAGATTGACTTTTTATTTTTGACTTAAAGACTACTTTTTTTTAAGCCAATCCAAACGAGCTCTAAGATTTATTTCCATAAAGATTTACTCGAGATAAATTCAAATACTTTATGGGTGTGATACAATCAAAACAAGTGTTTCTTTAAATCTTAAAAGCTTCTACTCATTTGGTTCAAAAGGTTTATCTTTCCAATGCAATTTTGTTCTTTCTCTTAATTATAAAATTAAGTGCCTTATTACATGTTTCTACTTTGTCATTTATCTCATTTTGTGTACTTCTTATGCAAGTTTTTTTAGAACAATAATTAGTGGTATAGTACACTTACAGGTCGTTTGGTAGGATGCATTAGAAAAAATACATGCATTAGCTTTGTATATTACTACTACCTTGTTCGGTTTTTCAACCTATTTATGATTAATTTATTAGTTATGCATTCTATTTGGTACTATGCTATGCATAACTAATATGTAGCAAACCATGGTATTAGCAATGCAAAGGTTCTTAATGCCTACATTAACATGATTAAATACATAATTACCTCTCAAAATTAGAAATTTTTCCACATCATATCTCCATATTTGTGGAGGACATTTTTGTGAACATTTCTTTTTAGGAATTATGCAATGCATGTTGTTTTTAATACACCACACCAAAAAATGCATAAGAAATAATCTCAGCATAACTAATACTACATTACTAATGCCATCATTACTAATACATCTTATTCAACACTTCTCTTATAAAATTAAGTGCCATATTATATGTTTCTACTTTGTCATTTATCTCATTTTGTGTACTTCTTATGCAAGTTTTTTTTAAAACAATATTTAGTGGTATAGTACACTTACAGGTCGTTTGGTAGGATGCATTAGAGAAAAAATACTACATGCATTAGCTTTGTATATTACTAATACTTTGTCCGGTGCACCTTTTCGACCTATTTATAACTAAGGTATTAGTTATGCATTTTATTTGGTACTATGCTATGCATAACTAGTATGTGGCAAACCATGGTATTAGCAATGCAAAGGTTCTTAATGCATGCATTAGCATGATTAAATACATAATTACCTCTCAAAATTAGAAATTCTTCCACATCCTATCTACCATATTTGTGGAGGACATTTTTGATAACATTTCTTTTTAGATATTATGCAATGCATGATATTCTTAATACACCAAACCAAACAATGCATAAGAAATAATCTCAGTATAGCTAATACTACATTAGTAATGGCATCATTACTAATACATCTTATTCAACACAAATCTTATACACCCTATCAAACGACCCCTTATTGTATTTATACTTATCTTGAAAATTTCCACCACAGACACCTGCTGACCATGAAGATGCTGAAATTCGAGAGGACCATGAGAAATCTGAGTTAGTGAATATTCCAGTTAAAGATAAGAGCAGAGATAAGAGCGGTAGATGGGCGAGAGCAAATTTTATGATTGTCCTTTCTTACCATGGTGGTTCTTTTGATGGATGGCAGAAGCAGCCTGACTTGAATACCGTCCAAGGGTAAGTATTTTCTAACATAGTCATTCTTATCATGAATGAAGTGAACATATGCTCTATGGCCTTTCATGTGGAAACTATCTGGAGTTCATGATAGTTTTCGACATGACATTCTTTTAGCAGTATGTATGCTCTCAGTTACTTTATAGTTGTGCATGATAGTCTCAATGGTTAAGTTCAAGTTGATGGATTTCTTATGACATCTTGAATGAGCAATTCTGTATCTTCAGTAAATGACTTCATTTTGCAGTGTTTGGTTATCTTACGGAGACATGGATATGCTATACTCTGCATTGAGAATTGTTTCTTAAACTAGATTCTTTTGGCAGATCCCAGTAGAGTTATAAAAAAGGAATTATTTAATGATATAAAAAGAAGGAATGTAAAAAACCATAGATCCTCATAGAAGACATCCATTGCAAGAACTCCAGAAATAAGGTCACGCAGAAACATACAGAGGTGGTGCTGGACTTCTGGCTGCCTTATTTGGAGCTCAGATCATCTAATTGGATCATTCATACCAGGTCCAAAGGGATCTTCAGCAAAATTATCATGCATGTCTATTTCTCTTTTTAACGTGATAAAAGCTGATTTTATTTGAGGCTAATCCAACTGATAACTTCTGTTGGATATGGTATTCATGTGTATTGTACTCCGTTTTATTCAGATTAGTTGAAAGATCTCTCGGTGAGTTTATTGATGAGAAGAAGGCTCAACTATTAAAAGATAAGAACTTGCCATTAGAAGCATGCGCTTTAGTTGCTGGACGTACAGACAAGGGCGTTTCAGCCTCTCAACAAGTTTGTTCTTTTTGTAAGTCACCTTGCTTGGTGTACATCCTTTCAGTTATATGAATCAGTTTCCAATATTCACCTTTAATGATCACTGTTGTTAAAGGCACGATTCAGCACTGAAAGTAGGTGCAGTTTGAGCTGGGCGCTTCTACTTGCTTCAGTAGTGCTTTTGTGCAGACACTAAGGCACTTTGGTGAGAGTGTCAGCGTCCCATGAACTCCTCTTGAACAGGGTAGTCTAAACACTAAATATAGCTCACGAATTGACATATCAATAGTTAAAGAAACGTAATAGTTGAATATGATATAGTGATTTGGTCATTAAATCGGAATTGAAACATAAATTTTCATCATTGCATTTTAAATTTCTTGTTTATGTTTATTCTTGTATTCTTCATGCATTGCAGATTTACTTTTTAATATTTCTTCATTTCTCCTTTCATCACTAAAGCACACACTTCAATTGCAGTGCATGCTTAAAGCTCTAGCATATCTTGGCTCTAAGAGTGGGATTTTCTCTTTCTGATTTTCCCACCAATTCCTTAGATCCCTAGTCTTTGAGGTAAAGGAAATCTTCTAACTATCTAATTCTTCGAAGGAGAAGGCGGAGTTAGCTTTCCTTTGCTATCAATAATAAGGAATACCAAGCTGCCGTTAAGGTAGTTCACTCGGCTCAACAATAGAAGTCCCTCTAGTTCAGTCAACTGCAGCTAATTTGACTCACTCTTCTTGAAGCTCTTGTGAAATTGTTTCTGTCCTTAGCTTTCCTTCTTTCTTATGGTAACTAGGCCTGGCAACATCTTTGTTAGTCTTGTCGGACTAGGAGCTCGGCTAGCCTTGAATGTGTGAAATTGTTTTATTTATGAAAGAAAGAATGGCCTAGGGAGATAGAGGTAGTAGGAAATCCCTTCAAAGGGAAAATGATTCATTTAGAAAAATATTCGATACCAAGTAAGAGTGCACTAGCTGGTCGGTGTGAATGATAAAGGCGTAAGTCGCATTGCTATACGCTTCATCTTTGAAAACACTATTTCTTGATGTCTGTGTGCTTCACTTTTTATGCATCTTGTTTTTTGCTTGCTCTATCAAGGATATGATATCGACTTTAATTTGGCAGTTAAGTAGTTTTAAACTTTAAAAGAATGCAGTTTACTGTCTTGTGAAGTTTGGATGCAATTCCTCGATTTGTTAAGGGTATAATTTGGTGTTTCGCATTAATTTTTTCTCCTACTTCAAATCAAGACGGCCACTTGCCCGTATATATGTTTTTTTAATCATTAAAAGTCGTGTCATTGATGATTCAGCAAATAGAAGGTGCTGTAGAATATGTAGAAAGGAACAACACTACAGCCTATGAAAAGAACTCAAACAATCTACTATGACTTTTGTGTCATGTTGTCATTTGAAATAGTCATGTTAGTTGTTACACAAAAAGTAAAATAAAATATAGAGATGCATTTGTACTGAATATTAATTACAGATTCACTTTATTTCAGAAGAACTTTGGCGTTTTTTTTACCCCTCCCTCGGAGCTAACCCATTTTTCTCCTTTGGTGACAAAAAACCATAACCTCAAGGTTGGAGGTGGAGGTTCTTACAATCTTACCACTTGAGGAACCCTCTCTTGTCAAAACTTAGTGTTCTTTTCCTTCCAAATGGTCCATAAGACAACTGAGGGGATTGCGTTCCAAATTTTGATTTTTTTTCTTTCCCATCCCTTTGAGATACCAACCTTGCAACAAGTCCTTGTTGTTCTCCGCATAGTCTAGTTGACACCAACGATGTTCCGGACCCAGATTTCTTGGTAAATGAGTAGTGGATGAAGAGGTGATTTATGTCCTCATTTTGACATGCAACAAAGAACATCTACTTCCAATGTTGACTCCCCTCTTTTGAAGATTCTCATGAGTTAGGCATGCTCCATGAGTGACTAGCCAAGTGAAGCAATCCACCTTCAATGATGGCTTACTCCTCCAAATACACTTCCAAAGCCAATAGGGAATGATGGCAATGGATCACTTAGAAGTTTGTAGCAATTTGTGACGTAGAAGTTGCCTTTTGTGTGTCCTTTCCACCTAAGGGACTCTTGTCAGTGAAGTTTCCTATTCATATGATTTTGGGATTGTTACGTCTCATGCTGCAGCTAGTACGAGTATTACTAAAAATACCCTCTAGCTATATATGTTGAAATCTTTTTTAACTCTAAAATAACCCTTGGACCCAATCTTTCTTTTTGCATTTTGATCACATATCAACAGGTGATCAGCCCTTTCTTGCCTTACTATTATATTGCATGGCCCGACTTTGAGAAAAAAAAAAGTTCATGTGTTTAGGTCCATACTTAAAGAATTCATAAACTATGGAAAGGCCCTTTGAATACTTTTTCAAACATTCTTTATAACAAAACCACGGAGAATCCAACGTGAGGTGTCATGGTGTATGTTATTTGCAGATAACATAGTTCTGAATGATGAGACTCGCCATAGAGTTGAGGTTAAGATGGAGGTTTGGAGATAGACTTGGAGTCTAAAGGTTTCAGGTTGAGTGTAACCAAGACAGAAAACTTGGAGTACATGTTCAGTGACGTTATGCCTGAGGCTGGAGTGAAAGTGAGGCTTGATGCACACGTCATCCAAAAGAAAGAAAGCTTCCAAGTATCATGTGTCTATTATCCAAGGAAATGGGGAGATTGATGATGATGTCACACATTTTATTAGTGCATGGTGGATGAAATGGAGGTTCACATCTGGAGTATTGTGTGATAAGAAAGTACCACCTAAATTTAAAGGCAAGTTCTACCGAGTGGTGGTTAGTCCAACTATGTTATATGGAGAGGAGTGTTATCCAATCAAGAGCTCTCATGGTCAAAAGATGAAAGTTTTGGAAATAAGGATGTTGTGGTGGATGTGTGGGCATACTATGAGTGATAAAATTACAAATGAAGATATCCTAGACAAGATAGGAGTGGCTACGATGGATATAAAACAATATAGCACGAAGAGTATGTAGTCAGTACTTGCCGCTGTGAAAAAAATGTGATAAGAAAAAAAAGCTCTCAGACACAATAATCGAGGAATGGTCTAACTCAGTAGGACCCCCCTCTCCTACGTCCTCCGGTGATCCTTCTGATCACCGGATTTCACTTCCCTTTTCTTTTCTTTCCCGCTGTCCTTGCAGGCGAGCTCAAATGGAAGATAGTATTTACTTTGCAGTTGGATTCAAGTCCTACGACATCACAAGAACACCTGGTACGGCGGGAGCCTGGTACGACTGGACGGAAAGAAATAGAAAATCTATTACGAGAACGACTTTTAATGAGAAGTCAATGGAATGGATCATGTAGATTTTACGAGAGGTATCATTGACAAAGGGGAATATGGTGAAGAGATGGAAGAAAAAAGATGGTTTCTCAGAAGTTTTTTATTCGAGGAACAACAATAAATATGGGCGCTAAATCAGTTTAATAAATGTAAAAGGCAGGAGGAGGGAAGTTATCATCATTCCTGAATTAAATTTTAACTCAGGGTGGTTGAGCATTGCGGAAAAGGTTGGAAGATTCATTAATAGTCGCAGAAAGTTAATGAATGGGGGCCATCACAGGCTGGTGAGCAGAGACATTCCATATGCTACAGTGCTAAGGAGCATTAAATGGGCTAATAAAGATTCAAAACTTGCTGAAAAAGAGAAGGCAGCTCTAAAAGGGGATAGAATCTTTATCAACGATGATCCAGAGGAGTACAGTGAAGTGCTAAAGAGAAGTTTGGTGGGTGCATTTGAACCTAGAGCCGGAGAAACAATGACCCTGCCAGAAATCAGGGGATGGGCTAATCGACTGTGGAAACAAACACACAGCTTGAACATCTATGAAATGGGCAATGGACTCTTTCTATTTGAGTTTGCACTTAGGGTCACAGCAGAGCAAGTGATTGAAGGAGATTGGGAGTGGAGGAATAATCCAGTTATCCTCCAATGGTGGAATCCAACAACAGGTACGAGATGCGGAAGGAGTAAAGAAAATTCAACTTGGGTAAAAATTGTAGGGTTGCCTTTGCATTTTTGGGATCAGAAAAATTTCAAGGTCATCGGAGATTTCTGCGGGGGGTGGGTAGAGACGGAAGAGGAAACCTAATTGAGAAATCATCTCAAATGGGCAAGAATCAGAATCAAAGGAGATGGGGCAAACATACCCAAAGAAGTGACCATCGACGGGGGAGGAATATTCTACACGATGCAAATTTGGGCAGAATCGCCGATAAGAGTGTTTGTCGGAGAAGACCTGAACTCCGAGGTCAGTACTCAGCGGTCACGAGGTGGAAAACCACTGGGTAAAGGTGAGGATCCTCTGCAAAGTCAAAAAGTAATTGTTACAGCTGGTAGAGCACGTGTTGTGACAGTGGCATGTGGGCAGTCCTCCAAGTCAAACGAAATAGTGGGCCGGGGCGAGCCCAACTCAAAACAAAGCCCAATTCTAAGATTGGGGCCAGAACAAAATAAAGAGAGGGGCCTGGTCAATAAAAAGTTTGACTTGGCACGTGATAAGCAGGGGGAATCTCTAGAAGGGTTAAGTGGTATCAAGGAATTAGCGACGCAGTTCTTACAGGCTTACAACAAATGGGAAACTTTGAGTATGGTGGAAAACACCGACATCTCTGCTCATAAAAACAGAGAGTCGGTAAGCAAGACGAAAGAGGATGTTGAACTAATATGCAACAAAGCAAAGGGGATTGATCATTCTAAGGATTTTGGGGAGAACTCAGGGGTACAAGAACTAGTGGAAGGAGGCATGCAAATTCAATAGATTCACGATGCGGAGCCGGTTTCCATACAAAACCCTAGGTACCATACAGACGGCGAGATTGAAGCATCCAGTTGGGTAAAGTCACATATTTTGGAGCTCAATAAAACTTATGGAGTAGCATTTGAAGGTTTCAGGGAAGAAACACATGCATTACTAATGAAGCTCGATGAAAGAAAGAGTGATGGAAAAGAAAGGGGCAAACAGTGCAGTGTCAACACCTCGTCACAGAGGAATTGGCAAGAATGAGTTGAAGAACTTACAGTCAGACTTGAACAAGGAGGTCGAAGGTGTAAGGAACAGAGGGAGAGTCCTATCACTAACTCTTAAATGAAAGTAAATATTTTATCATGGAACGTCAGGGGGATTAACAAGATTTCGGCAAGGAATCTGGTTAAGAGCTCTCTTCTGAAATGGAGAGCTGATGTTTATTGCCTTCAGGAGACAAAAATCAATAAAGATGTAGAGGGGATAGCCAAACAATTGTGGTCTAGTAGATGGATGAAATGCGAGTATTCTGAAGCTGATGGTAGTAGTGGGGGGATACTAATTATGTGGGATTCAAGAGTATGGGTGGGTAGTTGTGTGGAGGAAGGCAAATACTCAATCACTTACAAATTTGAAGCTGTCCACGATGGTTTTTGTTGGTTTCTTACTGGCGTATATGCTCCACACACCAGAGCTGAGAAACTGGAATGCTGGGAAGAAATTGCAGCAGTTAGGGAGCTATGTGGAGGCCCCTGGGTCACCTGTGGGGACTTCAACACTGTCAGAACAATGGCAGAAAGGAGAGGATGCAGAAGAATAACCAATGTAATGGCTGACTTCTCGAGTTGGATAGAGGATATGGAGTTACATGACCCTCATCTAAATGGTGGGATCTTTACCTGGTACAGAGGGGCTGACCAGTACAGTGCTGCGAGACTGGACAGATTTCTCTATTCAATTGAGTGGGAAGTACAATTCAGAAACATAAGGCAACAAATTATGCCTAGAGTTATATCTGATCACAACCCAATTATGCTACAATGTGGTGATTGGGAACAGAGGAAGGCTTATTTTAAATTTGAGAACTGGTGGCTTAATGTAGAAGGTTTCAAAGATCTAGTCCAGAAATGGTGTAATGGTTTTGTTGTGGAAGGATGCCCAGATTTCAAATTCAGTATGAAGCTAAAGATGCTAAAACAGAAACTTAAAGATTGGAGCAGTGTAACTTTCGGGGAACTTAACAACAAGAAGAACAGCTTGTTAAGTGAGCTAGCTGAGATGGATCTGATCCAGAATGATAGGGTGCTGACAGAGGATGAGATGATGATTAGAGCAACAGTTCTAGTCGAGCTAGAAGAATTAGCGAAGAATGAAGAGTCCAGGTGGAGACAGAAGTCCAGAGTGTTATGGCTGAAACAAGGTGATAATAATACCAAGTTCTTTCAAAGAGTAGCAACAGCTCATAGGAGGTGCAACACCATCGACAGGCTGATTATCAATGGGGAGGAGAATAAAGATCCAAAAGAAATCAAAGATCATATAACAGAGTTCTACAAGAAGCTATACACTGAATCAGAAAGTTGGAGGCCATCATTTGTGATGACAAATTGCCCAAGAATAAACCAAGAGGAGCAGGAATGGATGCAGAGACCATTTTCAGAAGAGGAAGTGGTACACATTCTCAAATTGTGCGATGGGGACAAAGCCCCTGGTCCAGATGGTTTTACTATGCTTTTTTTCAAGGAGTGTTGGGAGATCATAAAGAGTGATGTGATGCAAACAATCCACAATTTCCATCAGAATGAAGTGTTTGAAAGATCCTTGAATGCCACTTTTGTGGTATTAATCCCCAAGAAGCTCGGAGCTGCGGAACTCAAGGATTTTAGGCCAATAAGTTTGATTGGTGGAATGTACAAAATCATCGCTAAGCTGATCACCGAGAGAATGAAAACAGTGATGGGGAGACTGATTGATGAGCACCAAATGGCTTTTTTGAAGGACAGACAAATAATGGATGCCTCTTTGTTGGCAAATGAGCTGGTGGACTCCAGGGAAAAACAAAAGATACCAGGTATCCTATGCAAATTGGATATAGAGAAGGCATATGATCATGTCAATTGGAACTACCTCTGGAAAGTTCTGAGTGAAATGGGGTTTGGGAGGAAATGGGTGAATTGGATCAAGTTTTGCGTGTCAACAGTGAAGTTCTCAATCATTATAAATGGGAGTCCAGAAGGTTTTTTTCAATCACAAAGGGGATTGAGACAAGGAGATCCCATGTCTCCTTTCTTATTTCTCCTAGCAATGGAGGGACTCAACTACATGGTCAGAAAGGCTAATGAAATGGGGTGGATAAGAGGTTTTGGTGCACACACAAACAGAGCCAATAATATGGAGGTCACACACCTTCTCTATGCGGACGACTCTTTAGTGTTTTGTGGTGCAGAAGTGTCGCAAATTAGACATTTGAGGGCAATACTAACCATTTTTGAAGGCATATCAGGACTACATGTAAACTGGCAGAAGAGTTGTTTGTTCCCGGTTAATCAAGTAAATGACATGCAAGGCCTTGCCGACAACCTGGGCTGCCAAGTAGCTTCTCTTCCCACCAAATACCTGGGGATGCCCCTGGGCGCCAAGAACAAAAAATTGGAAGTATGGAGTGAAGTTCTGGAGAGAAGTGAAAGAAAGCTGACAAGGTGGAAGAGTCAATATATATCCCTGGGAGGTAGATTGACTCTCATAAAATCAGTTCTGGATGCACTTCCGACTTATATGCTAAGTCTTTTCCCACTACCAAAAAGTATTGGAAAGAAACTCAACAAGCTGAGAAGGGTCTTCCTCTGGCAAGGAAATAAAGAGAAGCAAGGATACAACCTGGTTAAATGGGAAGAGGTGACAATGAGCAAAGCACAAGGAGGTCTGGGCATTAAGAAATTGAGTACTCAGAACACTAGCCTGCTGCAAAAATGGTTGTGGAGATTCTGTTGTGAAGATATGGCATTATGGAGGAGGTTTATTGCAGAGAAATATGACCTACAAAGCAACTGGATAACTGAAGAGGTGAATGGCACCTTTGGGTGCTCTGTATGGAAAACCATCAGGAGGATGTGGCCTGATTTCAGTGCAAAGGTGACCTTCAGAGTGGGGAATGGTTTGAAGACCAGTTTCTGGAACGAGACCTGGTTAGGTGACGTAAATATGAGGATACTTTTTCCCGATCTGTACATTATCAGTCTACAGCAGAATGACACTATAGCGCAAATGTGGACCCCTCAAGGTTGGGACCTTATGTTCAGAAGGGCTCTAAATGATTGGGAGGTTGGAAGAGTAGCAGACCTACTGCATGCTTTAAACTTGTTTCCAGGCACTGTTACAGAGCCGGACAAACCAGTTTGGAGACTGCATAGCAGAGGGGTTTTTACAGTTAAATCATGCTATTGGGAGAGGAATACCAATCATCTCCTGACAACAGTTTGGCCTTGGAAATTAATCTGGAAAATTAAGGTTCCTTTAAAAGTTGCATGTTTCACTTGGTTGGTAATTAGAAGAGCTTGTCTCACCCATGAAGTGCTACAAAGAAGAGGTATACAGATCTGTTCAAAGTGCTACATGTGCGGACAGAAGGCTGAAGTAAATGGTCATTTGTTTCTGCATTGCAAGATAGCT